>JAOQIF010000213.1:0-105495 GCA_026260285.1 Colletotrichum sansevieriae | reverse complement strand
TTCTAGATACCTTACCTCTAGTATAAATAAGAGGTGAATCCCTCCTAGAAACTCCCTCTTTTAGATAGCAACGATGAATACTATTACTTCTTATACTATTACTATTATTACCCCTGCTTACATAACGATTACGTAACCTACCGACTAACATATTAGCATAGGCTACTTATTACCTACTATCTTATTAATAAGGCTAAAACTTATAATACTTCTACTATACTAGATATAGCTAAGGTTATACTTATACTAGGCTATAGTAGCTTATTACTATTACTACTACTATCCTAAGTAGTATTTAATATTATTTAACTTATTCGTTTTAGAATTGAGGCTACTATTAGCCCTCTTATAATATTGTATTAATTAGTTTAGAGATCTCTAGTAAAGAAGAGAGTATATAAGGTATATAGGTATAAGGATTTCTCTTCTATAGTACGTAGTATTTAGGGAGCCTTGTAAATTATACGCCTCTTATTAGGGGGGCTACTTAGACTAATAATAAGTAATATGTTATATTACTCCCCTCTTAAGTCCTTAGCTCTAGTAGAGCTAAGCGAAATTAAGAAGAAGACTAAAAGCTTTAACTGTATTAATATTATACTAACTAATACTATTTAGATAACTCTTAAGTAACTTAAGGCTAATATTATAAATACTATTAGCTATCATACTAACCTTTTTATTAGTTTTATTTAAGGAGACTACTAGGATAACCTAGCCTAGGATTACCCTTATCTTACTACGAGCTATCCCTAGGGGCCCCTAGATAGCGCTAATACTAGGGATAGCTTAAGGGGGTAGAAGATATATACCTGCGCTATTATAGCAGGAGTAGGATTTATTAAGCTAGCTACTACTAGTATAATAATAAGAGCTTATTTATAAACTTGAGGTAATAAGGGCGGACTATAAGTAAGAGATTAAGCTATATAACTAAACCTTACCCCTAACCTCTCTATCTTTATCTAGCTCCCTATAGGCTATAGGATATAGGAGTAGTAGATTAATACTAGTACTATCTATTAGGACCTTATATAATTTAGTTAGATTAAGGATAAGGATATTAGAAAGGCGGCTTAGGTACCCCCCTAGTATCTTAATTATTATAATATCCCTAGGAGTATATATAGCCTTACCTACTTACTATATTAAGCAATTTAAATGTTTTGATATAATAAGTATGAAGGCACCTAAGGTTTAGGCTACTTATATTATGTAAGGGGTCCTAGTAGGTTTTATAACCTACTTTAACTACTCCCTAACTAAACTATTTATTATAAATAAGATCTATTATAAATAAGATCAAGAAGGAGACTAAGTAATAAGTTATCTCTAATAGGACTCTCCTAGTGCTATTTACTAGGGATAAGGCTTTCTAGACTTAGATTATTACTTTTTAGTATTTAGTTATTCCCTTTAGAGTATTTAACTTATACCTAATAACCCTATTAAACTAAGAGCTATTATAAAGTTATACTAGTAGTACTATAGTTAGTATAAAGCAGGGATCTACTAGAATAAGCCCCGCTACTAGAATTATAGCTAGAAGGAGTATAGTAAAAATATAAATACTACTAGTTATATAACCTATTTTAGCTTATATATAGCTATAGATAAGAGGTACCCTCTCTAGCCTAAGAGGAAGAATAGGTCTATAAGAATACCTACCTAGGCGGAGTAGAGGAGGTATTATAATACTATAAAGAAGCTAAGTAGGATTATATTAGAGAGACTAAGTATAAAGCGGGGCTATGCTACTAGTATTTGTAAGAATAGGTATATAGGTAGCAAAAGGGACGCTAAAGCAGCCTAAATAATAGATATTAAAGGGCTGGTTTAATTGTGATAAAGGCTGATAAATTTAAGCATAAGGAGGTATTTTTCCTGGAATAAATTGATTGAGAAATCGTTGATATTATTGATGTTATTTCTAAGTTATAACTCCTACCCTAATGAAGTGAGGGGAAAGGTATTCTGAAATATAGCTGCTAAACGGCTAATTATTAAGCTTATTGAGTAGAAGTGTGCTCGGATCACTAAGTGGTCCGCGTACTATGTTTTGTATACTTATAGCTATAAATATAAGGATTATATGTATATAAGGTTATTGATGTTATTAGAATTTATATAGATTTTTAAAGTATTTATTCTTTGAAGGAAATATTATTATGGTTATCAGTTTATGTTTTATAGTTATTAAAGTGTTATTAAGGAGATATTATGTAGGTATATAACTATATATACTATAGTTATTTATTAAAGTTTATTTAAAGTTTATGATATTAGAATAGAAATATTAAGATATACCTTCGATATTCTTATACCCCCCCGTAAGGTATATATCTATTCATATATAGCTTATTGTTTATGTTATATTATGTTATATTATATCACACTCTTTTTATCAGTTTTAAACTCTAATATAAAAACCCCTAAACCTAGTAGGAAAGAAAAAGAGGAAATTCTTAGAGTATTTATAATAAATGCCAGTAGAAAAACCTAAAAGCCTAACTCTCGTAGGTATAAAAGGAAAACTAGACCTTTTATAATAGTTTATAATAGTTATTGCAGTCTAATAGTTTGGACTTATAATGCGGTTATTATCCAAGTTATTAGTTATATTATTTATGTTATTATTTCTTTTATTATTATTTCTTTTATTATTATTATTATTATTATTATTATTAAATCTATAGTTTAGGTATTCCCTTAAGACTGGGACGTCTTGAAGAGTAAAAGTGCACTCTCTTTATATTTAATCTAATTAAATAATTTTCTTAGCTTCTTCTATTATAGAGGGGAGTTATATTAGTAACTTGGAATTCTTTCTACTGTTATTACTAATAGTAGTACTCTCCGAATTACTACCTAAAGCTTATCTAGATAGCAATTTATGGTTGTCCTCGCGAATATCAGACAACTGGTTATTACTAGTATTATTATTATTACTACTTTCAGTAGTATTATCTTTACTACTTTTAGTAGTATTATTATCGAATTGGGATTTGATATATATAAGTGACTCTTTCTATTAAGTAATAAAGTTTTTTTCTAGTATAATAACGTCTCATAACTATTATATCTTTTTATTATCCATATTATAGATCTTATAAGTATTAGAGCTATAACTAATAATAGCTCCTTTAAAGCTCTAGGATCGAGCTTCTTTATTAATAGCTTATAGTCTTTATAGTAGCATAAACTACCCTATACCTTTATATTCTTTATATTAGGCTTCCTTTTATTTTTTAACTCAAAAGGAGTCTTATATTTAAGAGCCTTGTATAGGGATCTATTATGTAGATATATAGAAGCAAGGACTGCCTCACCCTATAGGTTTAAGGGTAGACTAGAGTTATATAGTATAGGTCTATTCTTATTTATAAAAGTATATATAATACGCTCTATTAATCCGTTAGGTTCGTGAGTATATAGCGGTCTGATATTATAGATAATACTACTATTTATATATATAGTTTTAATACGTTTATTAGTAAATTCTAAGCTACTATGTGTATTAAACTCTCTAATATGCTTATTATTATTATTATTAACTTTAGTCTTATATTTATGAAAAGCTTTAGTAATAGCTTTAGCTATTTTATAGTATAATAGTTTTCCCTATATAAAGCAGGTATATTTATTAATAAATATTATAAACTACCTATAGCAATTATAGGTTTTAGGATTTATAGGTCTATAACGATCTGAGGCTATATAATCTAGATAATCTAGATATTTATTATATATTGATTTTTTATTCACCTTACTAATAAACTTACCCTTAAGGCGGGCTTCATAAGGTAGATGATTTATTATATTCATAGCCTTATTTTTATGCATAAAGTCTTTATTTATTTTAGTATTATATAAAAGACTTTTAAGATATTTATAGCTTATATAACCTAAATAGGTATGCTATAGTTTATAGAGATCTTTATTGTTATTATTGGTTATTAATTATATATTGAGTAGATTATTATTCCTCTTATTCAAGGGGGCTTTATAACCCTGATTAAAGGGTACTTTAAAGAGATAGAGGCTATTAAGCTTATAGCCTATAGCTATAGACCGATCTTTATATATATCGTATAATATAGGTTTCTGCTATATAATAGAGGCTATACCTATATTATTAAGACGACTTTAACTAAGTAAATTAATACCTAGTTTAGGTATATAATAGACGTCTTTTAATATTACTTTATTATTATTAGAATAAATACCTAAATCTCTTTTAATAAAAGAAGTAAGCTAGTTTGCGTTGCCCTACGTTATAGAGGTATTTATACATTTTGTATTATATAAAAGAGTGTAAATTTAGCCTAAATAAATAGCAGCAGTAGTAGTATTAATATAAAATATAGTATTAATTTAGATATAACGCCTTGATCCTAAATCCTTAGTTAAAATACTCTATTAAACTAAAGTACCTAAGGTTATATTATTATTATAGGGGTTGTTTTAGGATATATTCACGTTCTTAAATTCCTGATTCTTATTAGAGTTATTAAGATCTATAAGATCCTCGTTTTAATTAATAGTTTAATCTATAGATATATAGGGGGTTATTAAAGTATTATTTTTATCTTCTACATCTTCTATCACCCTTGAGGTAGTTATATTAACTTCCTTAGTAGTAGAAGTAGAGGACTCTTTAATTTTATTATTAGATTTATTCTACTATACTAGGGCCTTTTCAGGGTATAGAAAGGTATAGTTATGATTAGTATAGCTAGTCTTTTTGTAGGTTTTGCAATAAAGACCCTTTTCCTTTTTCCAAGGTCTTTTAGTAACCTTATTTCTATTATTATTTTTATTATTATCTTTATTAGCAGTAAAATTTACTGCTTTAACCTTACGTCTTAGCTCATCTAATAAATTAGAAAATAGACTATTCAGCGTATAGGCATCCTTATTAGCCCTAAGACCTTGAGTAATAGTAGTAATAAAACTATTATACTCTTGGTCTAGGCTATTTAATATATATGCTATAACTACCTACTTAGGTAGTTTAAGCTTATTATATACTAGGTTATCTATAAGTTCCTTGATTTTATTTATATATTCTTCCATAGAGTTAAAATTACTTGAAGAAGTATTAAATAACTCTTTATAAGTTAGGAACTTATTAGTAAACCCTATGGGCTTATATAGGTCTTTAAGATATTTCTAAGCTTTAAAAGCTATTATATTAACTTTTATAACCATTAGGGGCCTATTATTACAAAGTAGCTATACATATTAAGGCCTTACTTATTAGTAAAGAAATAGCTATAGACTTATTTAAGCCTATAGCTATTTCTTTACTAATAAGTAAGGCCTTAATACGTATAGACTAAACTTTATAGTTATTAGGTCTAGATAGCTTAGGAAGCTATACCTTTAAATTAGACATTATAATAACCTTTAGAGTATAATATATAGACTCTAAGATAGTATAGTCATAAGAATAAGCTAAGAGCGATATTATATAGCTTAGTAGTATTAACTATAGCTTTGTTATATATTATAGGTTATTATATTTAAACCTAGAGGTTATAGATTTAACTTATTATATTCCTCCTCTTTTAGTCCTCTTTTAAAGGGCTTTTAGGGGTAAGCTCTTGAATAGTCGTGATAATAGATAGTATATAGCCTGTATTAGGCCGCGATCGTATTATAGTACGGATATAGGTAAACTAAGACTTATAGAGGCTTAGGGATAATTCGTATATATAATTAACTAAAGTAAGGTCGAATAGCTTAGCTAATATATTATCTCGTTTTGAAGTAGGATTAATAGTAGTATGATCAAGTAGCTCGGGGTTCTAAATAGCCTCTTATAGGAGGTATAAGGTATTAAACTAGCAAACTAGACTAGCTAGTATTTCTAATTTAGTATAGGTTATATAGAGGCTATATCTCTTAAGGAATACCCTAATAGGTAACTTTGAGTTAGAGGATAGGTTTGAGGTTTCTATCATAGTATCAATAGTATTAAGGAGGCTAGATTAGCGCGAGGTTCTTGAAAGGATTTAAGCTAGGCTTATAACCTACAAGAATAGGTATATAAGTAGTAAAAGAGATTAAAACGCAGCCTAAATAATAGATATTTATAGGCTAAGGAATATTCTAATAAGATCTAATAAATTTAAGTATAAGGAGGTATTTTTCCTGAAACAAATTGATTAAGAAATTGTTAATATTATTGATATTATTTCTAAGTTATAAATCCTACCCTTAATAAGTGAGGGGTAAGATATTCTGAAACATAGCTACTAAACGGCTACATATTAAGCGTATTCAGCATAATCGTGCTCGGATTACTATGTGGTCCGTGCACTATTTTGGCATATTTATAGCTATAAATGTAAGGGTTATAAACATATATATATATAAGGTTATTGATATTATTAGAATTTATGTAGAGGTTTAAAGTATTTATTCTTTAAAGGGAATATTATAGTTATTATATTATGTTTTATAGTTATTAAAGTGTTATTGAAGAGATCTTATATGGGTATATAACTATATATACTATAGTTATTTATTAAACCTTATTTAAAGTTTATAGTATTAGAACAGAAATATTAAGATATACCTTCGGTATTCTTATAACCCCACTTATACCAGGGCGAGAATATTGGAAATAGGCTTAAAGGATATATAAAATAATTTATAGATCTAATTAGAAGAGATTATCTAAATTAAATATAAATTCGCTAAGAGAAATATTAAAAATTAAAGTATAGAATTATTAAAATAATAATACTAAAGTCTCCTATACTCTCCCCTTCTACGCTCTACTCTATAGTCCTCCTATAATAAGTCTATATACTAAGAGAATAATTTAGAATCTATACTACTAAGTCTAACTTATTTTATCCTAGTTATCCCCTTAAGACTCTTTATAATATTATAAAGAAGAGCCTTAGTAAATATATAAAACTACCTATATAAAGCTATAGGTAAACTCTATTTATAGACCCCTCCTAGTAGTAATATCCTCTAAACGGGCGATTCTATTACTAAAAAGGCCCCTTAAACTTACCTATTTTTATTATGAGTTATATCTTAATTATAACCTTATTATCTCTTTTTCTTTATTATACTCTTTATCTTATTCTAATTCTTTATATAATTAAAACTACCTACCTTATTATAATAAGTATAAGACGTTATAAGTAATATACTTCTTTAAGTATATTCTACTTGATTTAATCCTATTAGTTAACCCTCTACTAGATATAGTCCTTAGAATTATAATTATATCTATTTAAAGAATTAAGTTACTTAAGATAAAATAGTATATCTACATGTATATTTCTTAGGTACAGCTTAAGAGTTATATTTTAACTTAATATCTAAAGGACTTATAATTTAAGTCAATATCTAAAGCGTTTAAGACTATTATTTAGTATCTCTAATAAAGTAGACTTAGATAAAGCTACTAATAATCTATATAGAGAGCGAGGGATATCCCTTATAAGGGATAATATAATATTATTATCATTCCTAAAGTCTACTATACTATTATCTAGGGGTAGAGATTATTAAAGTAAGGGAGTAGAAAGTCAGAGTATGTCCAAAATACATAAGACATTATATGTATTTGTGTTTATAGTTTTATATTATATATATATATATATATATATATATATATATATATATTACTAATATAGAATATATATATAGATTTAAATAAATTTAAAGGTATGTAAGCTTATGTAATTAGCTTGCTAAGTATATTCGTAAAGGAGAAATATATGTCCAAAGATTATCTACCTTCTTATTCTATTTAATTCTATTATTCTATTTAATAGAATTAAATAGAATAAAGTATTTGTATATAATATATACTAATACTAATATTATATATAATTATAATCCTATACTACGGATTTCTATAATAATATATTTAGGATAATTTGTAATATAGGACTTTCTACTATATGAGAAATATAAACATATATTATAATATGCTATATTTAGATTAGATATATTATATAATAATACAAAACCTATATGTAAACTTATTTAATCTACTAGTATATATACGTCTATAAGTAGCTTACTAAGCAAGGTACTATACATACTTTTATAGTACCTAAGGAGAAGAATTATTCTAATATATTTTTAAATAAAGAAATATTTAAAATCGTATTATTTTAGTATTATACTCTAAGTATTATATATTATATATGGTAGTTTAGACTTTTTATATATCTTCTACTATTAATATATATAGAGGTTAGTTATAGCGTATTAAGAAACATTATAGATACAAGTAGTTATAAGGAAAAGTATTTTAAATAATAATAATAATAATATTATTATTATTATCAATTTATAATTCACTAGCTAATATATATTATATCTTAGAATAAAGAGTACTTTCTTATATTCTTATTAGTCTTTAGTAATATAGAGAGCTTAGTATAACATTAAACGTTAAATATTATATTATAAATAAATAAGTATACTTATAATATATTATTTAAATTATAATAAGTATATATAACTAAACATAATTAATATATATAATATACTATTAAAATACTAAAAAAAGAAAAGCACTAAAGAGCAGTATTGGCTTAATATTTAACTTCAACATTTAAGTAATAACTATTATTTATAAGTACTGCTTACGTAGTATATTATCTATATTAATTAATTAAGCATTACCAGGATTTATTTACTATAGATATTATAATACTAAATAAAAAATGCTAATACTTATTACTTACTATAATAATATATTATAGATCATATTTAAGCTATATAAATATGTTATATAAGTTATTATTTTAAGAGCTACTATTAAGTGATTATTTAAAATTATATGTATAATCTTTCTCCTGTTTATCTCTATGTTCTAAATCTATTCCCTGTATTAATAATATTAATCCCATATATAAATCTAGCTTCTATTAGACTATTACTATAAGAATAAGTAGAATAATTATAAAGTTCTTTACAAATTTACAAAGAAGAGAGAATCTAACTCTATTTTATTTCTACTATATAATACTATATTTTAACATAAATAGCTTACTACTATTTCTACTATATTAAGAATTAGAGTATCTATTTCTATATACTCTGTACATAACTATTAATGAGATATGTTTATTTTATACATGAAAAAGTAAAGTAGTAGATATTAAACAATAATAATAGTAATAATAGTAATATATTACTACTATTATTACTTATACCTATAGTTAAGACTAGCTTATTATTCAATACTCAAAAAAGAGTTAAGTAGATTTATATACCATATAGAGTATATTATTTTAACGTTACTATTAGTACTATTGTACATTATATTATATTACTATTTTAATAGTACTAACTATCTTCTATAATTATAGTTTAAGTATTCTTTCTCTTCCAATAATAACGTTATTAATTATTTAGATAATTAAAACTATCGTCTATTACTGTAAGAATAAGTAGAATGATTAAGTAGGTCTTTATGAATATATTAAGTAAAATAGATTTAACTTTAGTTTACTTCTATTAAGCAATAGAATTAACATATTAATGCTAAAGAGTAGATAGGTAATTTAGTATTAGATATTAATAATATATAGGTATTATTTATAACTTCTATATAATAGTATATTATAATTCAAATAGCTTACTATTATTAAATACATAGTAATCTTTAAACTATTCCTTTCTATAACCTATATATAGTTTAAGAGGGTTAATATTATATAGATCAGAATAACATACCTGTCTGTAATACTAGAGGTATATTAAAATAGTAATAATAATAATAATAATAATAATAATAATAATACTATTAGTATTAATATTACTATTATTACTATTGTAAATATTCCTAGTTTATGAGATTTAATTCTAAATTCCTATTTTAAGAAATATCTTTTCTCTTAATATATTATAATAAAACGTTATCTTATTACCTTTAATATATTAAATATAAGCCAAATAATATATATATTATTATATATACTAACTTAGTATTACTAGTTTATATAGCTAATTGAATGTAGTATAATACTAAAAATATAAATACAAATACATGTATTTTGAATTCCTTTCTAATATATTATAAATACGTATTTGTATTTATATTTGTATGATGTATTTTATATTTTCATTTTGTATTTGTATTTATATTTGTATGATGTATTTTATATTTATATTTTGTATTTGTATTATATGTTGTATTACTTGGAAATACCCTTTAAGAAGGGTATTAAGAGAAGAAAGGCGCTTTCTTACAGTCTTATTAGCTCTAAAGGATATCTTATAAAGTAAAGCTACTATTAATAAGTAAGTTATAAAACTCTAAAGTAAATATAGAGATATACTAACTATCTAATGGAATCTTAGTATTATTAAATAATATATTATTACTTAGGGTTATGTTATTAAACTATAATAATAGTAATCCTTTTTTAATTAGAGCGCTAGCCTATTTAATATATCAAAGTCTCTATATAAATCCATCTCTCTACTTAAGTAAATTAACTATATAACTACTGGTTACTAGGAGCGTTTAGAGTTACTAAGGGGCTCTTCTCCTATAAACTACCTATTAAGGCTATATATAGCCTTAATAAAGTATTGGTTACTCTCTAAACCCTATATAGAGTTATAATAAAAATAATACTATTTATTTAGTTTATAAAGATTATAACCTAATAATAATTACTATACTTCAATAAGAAGAAAGCTATAGTAATATCCTGAAGGTTCTTTACTTCCTCTCTCTTAAGCTCTATTTTAATTATATTAACCTCTTCACTAGGCTTCTAGAGTAATTTATAGTATAGGATATCAATAATATAAGGATACCCCTTTATTAAAAATCTAAAAATCCTTATAAACTTAGAAATATTTAACTTCTTTCTTCTTATTAACCTTCCCTATATATTATAGAAGTCTAATAAATACTTTATTTAATCTAAATTCTTAGAGGCTAACTTTCTTCCACATTAAGTTATTGAGCAATTTATAGAGTCTCAATTTCATTTTAGATATACTAAGGGACTATAGGTATAGATTGATTATTATTTAATATAAGGTTCCTCTTAAGTTATATAATGGTAAATACTAATAAATTATTAATGTATTAGAAAAAAACTTATCTTAAGTAAAAGCAATAATATAGAGCAATATTAATAGTTTTATAAACCTAAAATAATATAAATACTTTGTAATGTTAATAAGTAGCTATTAAGTATACTCCTCCTTTAACCCTTTATATTAATCCCTTATATTTATATTCTAAATAGTTAAATATAGAGAAAACCTTTCCTCTCTTTTTAATACTTCTAGACTAAATGTGCTTAATAATTTAATCTATAAGTTAGTAACCTTAAATATTCATAAATTAATTCTATTAAGAGAGACAGCTTTTAGATGTATAAGCTAAAGGGTATATTTAGCTTCTTAACTCTTAATTATCTTTAGTAACAGCTTCTTTATTAACTACTCTCTATTTCTAAGATATTAGTTTTAATTATTTCTATGCCCTTTTAATGAAACGTAATATCCCTCTATAGGTTCTTTATTAGTAAAGGTTATTGATAAATAATTAATTTAACTTTACTTCCTTACCTCTAGAGGCTACTATAGTAGTATTAGGCTTCTAATCTATATAGAAGATTTAGATTATTTGATAAGATATAAGCTAGAAGCGTATAACAGCGGGTCTACATATAAACGTTTAACAGGGTATAGTTATTTTATTAAAGCCTTAAGCTTATTAGCTCTACTCCCTAATTGAAAACTTATAGCAATATATATTAGGGTTCATAGTTATCTTTCTAATCCTCTTCTTAACTATTAATTATTATAAGACTAATTTCGCCTATCCTATAGATTAATTAGTAAATCAATAAAAACTACTTTAATAGACTTGGGTATTTATAAATACATAAAGAGTATATCTAGAGACTTAGCCTTAATCTAAGTAGTTATAATATCCCTTAGATCTCTATTTTTAAAGTTATCTTCATAACTTTAAGTATATTATAGTAAAGTAGTTAGCTAGGCTTAATAAGCCTTATACAGTATAAGTAACTACTAAGATACCTTTAGAGTATATTAAAGTCTATATCTCTAATATACTAACAATTTAATATATCCTAGCTATAATATACTATAGGTATAAAGTAGGAATTAACTTCCCTATTATATCTAGGGTCTTATTTTAATACATAATAAGTATATATATTATTATTAAGCCTAAGGGGTATATCTAACTACTAATATACTAATTATATAGAGGTAGTATATTATATATAATTAATAGGAGGTAATAGCTAAGCTTATTTAGAGGTTTAAAGCCTAGGATATCTCTATTATTTTATCTCTATACTTAAAACCTACTTATACTTAGTTCACTAGGTATAGGCCTAATTAATAGCCTAATATTAAGGGCAGGAAGATTTAAAGACCTTAACTTCTAAGTCTAAGTATCTAAGGCTTTATCATTATTATGAATAATATTTCTTATTATAATATACTAGAAGGAAAGTCACTAAAGGGTAAGAGTAAGTAATTTATAAACTAAGGAGCTAAGAAAAGAGTAGAAATAGAAGTAATAAAGGAGCTATAATATAGTAATTGGTATTATATAATTAATAAATAAAGAAGGTTTAGAGATAGATATATATAAATAAAAGAGAGAGAATCTAGAGGGTTAGAGGGATTAAGAGTACGTTTTTATATCTATTAATTACTTTAATAAGATAATAGCGTATTAATAGCATATAGAAGAAATAATTAACTCTCCTCTTTTAGCCTCTTTAGCGCTTAATGAAATAAAATAGACTTAAGATAAAAACCTAATAATAAATAGGATAAGGCCTCTGGCCACTGCATAGTGATTTTACCTGCTTAAGTGCAACAGACCTTCTAACTCCGCGCCTCCTAATGATACAGGCCCCGGTGCGGCGCGTGTCCGACTTTATACGAGGGTTTGCTTCCGAGCAGGAACATATAGGGTTCCTATATTATTTTCCTTAACTAGTAGAGGGTGTAGGTTAAAATACCTATATAGTATTTCCTAAGTTATACCTGCGAACTAGGTAAATTTATTATAGTCTTTTTATAAAGGGGCTGCGGCGTAATTCCGCACTTAATAAGTAGGATAATAAATTAGAGTATTTATATATAAAGAAAAGATAAAGGAAATAATGATTAGTATTAGCTATTAAAATTAGCAGTTTAACTATAAAGCTAAATAAATATCCTCCTCTACTCTCTACTATTAACCTCTCCTCTTCTAATAACTACTTTTACTTAATTACTAAACTTTAATCAACCTTCTTTATACCTTTTTTTATATCTATAAATTATTTCCTCTTATTATAGCTCGTTATAACTTCTTATTTTGATTATTAAAAATACTAACTAACCTTATTTTTATTATCTCTAAGTAGTAAGAACCCTTTAGGTTCTTAATATTAATATCCTTTTACTCTAGATGAAGAAAAAAAATATATTTCTTATTATTTAATACTCTAATAATTAACTTCAAGTATTTCTTCCTTTTTCTATTATTATTTCTTTATTGTCCAGCTGATAATTATAGTTCTTTAGTAGCTATAAGCTTTATTTAGCTCTAACTTAATATCCATAGTAATAAATGCTTAGAAGTAGCTTTTAGATTATAGGTATTTTCAATAAGACTACTAAAGTAATAGAGCTAACCTTCTAGAAGGCTAACTTTAGTAAATAGGACTTTAAATAAATATTTAGAGTAATCAAAGGTTCTGAAAGCTGCTATTATTAAGCCTTTATTTATATTTCTACTATTTTCCTCTCTAAACTTCTTTTACTTCCTCTAGATAACGCCTATTAGTATTATTAAGATAGCTTATAAGTACTACTACTTCTTAGGCTTATTATAACTTAACTACTACTACTATATACTATATTAGCTATAAATTAATTATAGCCTTATCAATATTCTATTGGTAACGTGGTTAATAAGCGAGCTAGCTACCTAAGTATAATTATATCATATTTATAACTAATAGGTAGTACTAAGAAAGGTATCTTAATTAAAACTACTTAGAAACCTCTTTATTAGATGTTTTTTAATATTTAATATATTTATATATTATAATTAGTATTCCTATAGATACTATATTACTATTAGCCTATCTTAGTCCTTAGTTATTAACTATTATTCTAATACGTTTCCTCCTTAATCTAAGTTATTACCTCTCTCTATAACTAAATATCCTCTACCTTAGTTATAATAAGACCTCCTCTTTATCTAACCTAGGCCCTTTTAGCTCTCTAGTATTAGCTAAATAAGGTGTTCTCTTTTTAGAGGATTTTATTCTTAGATTTTACTAAAGTAGTCTAGTATATAAATCCTTATACCCCTTTTAATAGATATTTCATAGCTTTAATAATTGTCAGAGAGCTATTTAATAATAGGAGATCCTCTTTTTAATAACTTTAAATTAAGAAGCTACTTTAGTTAGGTTATTTAGTATGTAGGAAGTCTAAGCCAGGGGTATTACTAGTAGAGATCCTAGAGATATTAAAATATATAACTTTATATTAAGCTTAGATAGTATACTCTCTATACTTAAAGGTATAAGCCTAGCCCCTCTAAATCCTCCCTAGATATTCTTTTTATAATTACTTATATAGATACTCTATAAAGCGTAGCGAAGAAGTCCTCTTTTATAATATAAGTATTACTCTATTATATCATTTCTTTAATTTCTTAGCTATAAGCCTTATTTAGTAGCTTAAAATACCTAATATATAATTGCTAATGTAGATAAGAGAAATAAGCTAATATATAGAGTATAATAATACCATTTTCCTTATAATATATCTTAAAGTTAGTAGTATAATAACTCTTATACCTATTAATAATAAAGTGGTAATAACTACTACTTATATATAGTTTTATATACTAGTTAAAATACTAGAGCTAATCTAGGCCTATTATATTTATTTTCTATTCATTTTTCGCTATTATAATAACCTAGTTATATAGGAGACTAGATTTAGTATACTAAGTACAGAGGTAATATTAGACTATAATAATAATATATAGCAGGATATTATAGCCTAACGAGCTAATAGCCTAAATAATTATAACTTATTTATAATTACTAGGCTATATTGTCTTTATATTTGAACACCTTTCTACACTTATAATAACTATTCTAGATATTATCTAGCCTATTATAAAGCTAGTCTTATTAAAGTTATAAATATTAGCCTCTATAATACTATATTTTATAATTATATTTACTATAAGGTTAATTATATATTCATTATATCTAGATCTTTATATTAGGCCTTCTTATAGTTATACTTGTAAAAAACAGCGCGTTTAGAGCTATAGTTATTACTTAATAAAGTTTAAAGCCTAGCACCTCTTAAATAGTAGCGCGTTATAGTTAGTAAGTAGTCGATTAGCTATATCTTCTATACTACTAATATAAGAAGAAAATAATTAGGAATCTAAGTTAATAATATATTTAACTAGCTCCTCTACTTGAAGCATACTTAAATTTTATAAATTAGGTATTGTATATTAGTATAATAACATTACGTTAATTTATATACTAAGGGTTAAGCGAGGGATAGAGTATATCTTTATAATAGCTTAGAGACTAAGATTAGGGGTTTTCTAAATAGCCTAAAGGGCTAAACTTAATTAAGTATTCTTCTTTTATAATATTATTATATCGTTATAGTATTATATAAGTTAAGAGGTAGAATATAGGTTAAACGCGGTTAGGTAGCTAGCACGCTTATTAACCACGTTGTCTTAAAATAAATCTATAAATCACTAGATAAGACTTAATCTCTTCTTTATTATATTATAAAATTAGTTCTTTAAATGTATTATTATTAAGGAAGGCTTTATAGTAACTAAGTATATAATTATATAGGGTTTTAATCATAACCTAAATAAACCAAATGGATAAGCTTTCTATATCTTAAGATGATATATATATATATATATATATAGTAATTTAATAGGAGATATAAATATAAGTAAGTCCCTACTTATTAGTTATATCCTAAAAAGAAGTCTAAAAGTAATAAAAGTTAATCTATAGTAAAGTCTTCTAAGAAACTATTTACTAAGGAGAATAATACTATATCTTATATTATAATTATATATATCTTAATTACTAAGTTAATAAGCTTCAGTTTATTATCTTTTTTTCGTATATAAAGAAGAATAAATTATAGTAGGCTATATACCTTTATTTAAAAACTCTCTTCTTCGAGCTATTTCTTAGAATTATAATAATATCCTACTTTAGTTCTCTTCATATTAGGATCTCTTTTACTTACTATATCTTATATAACACTATTAAGATAATTTATTGCGTATTAATAGAAGAATAAATAGAGCTATAATATATAAATTCCTAAGCTAAAACCTTCTTTCTTATAATAAGAATAGCTAAAAGAAGCTTCTTTTCTTTAAGCTATAGAAAATTATTAAGTTCGGAATTATGCACAGCCTCTTCGCAAAAAGACTATAATAAACTCACCTAGTTCGTAGGTATAATTTAGGAAATATTATATAGGTATTTTATCCTATACCATCTACTAGTTAAAGAAAATAATAAAGAACTCTATATATTCTAATTTAGAAGTAAACCCTTATATAAAGTCGGACGCGCGCTATATTAGGGCTAATTATATTAGAGCTAAATAGGCTACTAAGGCTCTCGTAGTAACGCCCTCGCTAAAACTTCCAGTGAGGTACTATAAAAGCTACTATATAAGATAACTCCTTAACCTAAAAGGTTAACCTTCTAGCAAGGTAAATACTACTATATAAGAGATAACTCCTTAACTAAGGAGGACTTTCCTAAGAGGTTCTTATAGCTAGAAGTACAAGAAGCTCTATAAGTAGGGCCTTATACCCCTCCCTCTTCCTTATCCTTATGTAACTTATAATAAATCCTTATCTATATTAGTACTAAACCCTATATATAAGTATACTTAGCTTATATAAGGCACGCCTTTTAATACTAATAATATATAAGAGATTGCTAGAGAGTTTAGTATTAATATAATTAATAAAACCTGCTCTTTTATTAACTACTCTATTTTATATAGAGAGTATATTATTAGTATAGCCCTTAGGAGGGCTCTTATTAATACCACTAGAGGGTATACTTATAATTATTTTATAGCTAAGTAAGTAGACTTAGTAGTAGAAGCTAGGTAGGTTATTATATACCCTATAGATTAGCCCTTCTTCGAGTAAGTCCTCTATATTACTAAGGTAGAGGTAGCTTATTAGAGCTTAAACGTTAGTAAGTATAGCTTATACTAACTGCTTTAATATAGAGAGAGTGTTACTAATAATAGCATAGCTACTAGCGGATAAAGTAGTAATAGAGGCGGTATTAGTAGCGCGGGTAGTATGCGAGTAGTGCGCGAGAGGATAAGTCGATAGTTTCGTAGTTTAAATAATTAAAAACTATATTATTATTAATACAAAGTTAAAAATCGTAAGGCTATAGGTATATATAAGTGCGGCTATAGTTAGGAGAGTTATAATTACGTAACCGAAGGCTATATATTATTAGGAGGCGAGGAGTTAGAAGGTCTGTTATACTTGAGTAAGTAAAATCACTATGAAATAGCTAGAGGCTACTATAGAAAATTATTAATCTTAAGGATAGCTTCTAACTAAGCCTTAGTAAGCCCTATTTCTTACTTCATAATTAAATACTTTAATATACTTAGGCTTTAAATAGATTATTAGAATTTAGTATCATACTCTTCTCTACTCTTAATTATATCTTTAACTTCTATTCTAGGTTACTATCTAGAGTTAAACTATCTAATATAGTATTATTAATAAGCTAGATCTTCTTATTCTTTATTTTTATATCATATCAATACTTTCTATTAAGAATATAGGTATTCTTAATAAAAGTACATAATAGTTTTAAGAGAAGATTATATCTATAGCTATAATAACTTTAACTCCTTTCTAATTTACTAACTTATATCTTTTTCTAAATACCTTCTTTTGTATTACTTTTTCCTTAAATCTATAAATATAGTACTAATGATTAATACTATAGCTATTGTATCCCACTATATATCTAGTACTAATAATAGCTTTATAATTATTATTAAGCTTAGGAATACTTTTGTTTTAAATTATGATCTCTATAACCTTATTACAAATTAATTTAAACTCTTTAAGAATAGGAATAACTTCCTTATTTAGGTCTAATTATAAATTAACTTCCTTAAGTAAGTTATAAGAGCCTTTAAAAGCTTAATAAATTACTTTAATATCTTAGTACGCTATTATACTACTTAATATTATATTTAGTTTTTCTTTACCTTCAATATTATTAACTTATTAAGTATCTCTTATAACGTTTAAGCTTATTACTATATTAAGTCTATTAGTAATAACCTCTATTTCCTCTTCTTTATAGAGGATATTGAAGTATATATATATTTAAAAGCAATAAAGTAGTCTCTATTAGTAATAATTTCTTAAAAGGAAAGTAATTAAATCTTCTATATAGAATAATAGAGAGATATTAATTTTAATATTCCTAGACTAAAGGACTCTGATAATTTAGTTCTATGTATAATTTAGAATTATCTTAATCTTTAAAATAAAGGGGGCTCTTAATACAAAGTCCTTAATATAAGGTCTTAGAGAAAATAAAAAAAACTAATATCTCAAATTATGTAGCTACTAATAAATATTATTCATAATTATACTTATAAATTAGATCCTCTGCTCTCTATTGATAATCCTATACATTATAGTATTTACCTTAATTATATTACTCTATAAGCCTAATTATTTAATATAACTTTTACTAATAAGATTAATAGCTAAACTACTATTAGTAACTCCTCTACTCAATATATTTATAATGCCATAAAGAGTAATAATAATATATCTATAAGTTATAGTAAAGTCTAGGATAATAATATACCTTAGTAGTAGAAGTAATATAAAATCCTACTCTTCTATTATAATATATATTTTTAAAAGGGAATTAGTTATATAATCATTAAATTAAATTTACTTAGTTTATAAATACATAAGAAAAGCTATAAAAATAATAGCTGAAGTCGCTTCACTTAGAGTAATTCTTATTATTATCCTATTAGTTTATTTACTCCTATAACTTATTATTACTAGCTATTATCTTATTAAATCAACCTATAAGTATAGTATTAAGAGGAATAAAGACCTCTTATACCTTTAACTTATATTTATTTTTATATTTACTAATTATAGCTTTATTAATATTATAGCCTCTTCTATTTTAATCTAGCTAGTCCTAATAAAAGAAGGCTTTAGGGATAGCTACCTTCCTATCTACCCTCTTATCATATAGCTTAAGAGTAAGAATATAGCCTCTAGCTACTGCATAGTGATTTTACCTACTTAAGTGCAATAGACCTTCTAACTCCGCGCCTCCTAATAATACATAGCCTTTACTTATATAATCTTAGTAACTACCTCTCCTAACTAAAGCCGCACTTATACGTGCCTATAGCCTCACGATATTTAACTTTATATTAATGATAACATAGTTTTTGATTATTTAATAGACTATAAAACTATTAATTTATCCTCTTATATACTACCCGTACTACTAATACTACCTCTATTACTACTTTATCTACTAGCTATACTATTATTAGCAACGATCTCTCTATTCAGTATAAGCTATACTTACTAATACTCCCCTGATAGGCCGCCTCTACCTTAGTAATATAGAGGACCTACTTAAAGAAGAGCTACTTTATAATGTATATAATAACCTACTAAACTTCTATTGCTAAGTTTACTTATTTAGCTATTATATAATATTATATTATAAGGTCCCCTATAGGGATATTAAGGTAAGACCTCTTAAGAGCTATACTACTAATATACTCTCTATATATAGCGGAATAGTTACTAAAGAGGTAGGTTTTATTAATTATATTAATATTAAACTCTCTACTAATCCCTTATATGTTATTTATATTAAAAGGTATACCTTACTTAGGCTTAGTATATCTATATATAAGTTCTAGTACTAATATAATTAAGAATTTATTATAAGTTATAGGGATGAGGTTAAAGAGGAGAGAGAAGTATAAAGCCCTACTTATAGAGCTTCTTATACTTCTAGCTAAAAGAACCTCTTAGGAAAGACCTCTTTAATTAAGGAGTTATCTCTTATATAGTGGTATTTATAATACCTTACTAGAAGGTAGGTTAAGGAGTTATCTTATATAGTAGCTTTCGTAGCACCTTACTAGAAGGTTTAGCGAGGGTATTATTATGAGAGCCTTAGTAGCCTATTTAGCTCTAATAATATTAGCTCTAGTATAGCGCGTATCTAACTTTATATAAGGGTTTACTTATAAGTAGGAATATATAGGGTTCTTATATTATTTTCCTTACCTAGTAGAGGGTATAGGTTAAAATACCTATATAATATTTCCTAAATTATACCTACGAACTAGGTAAATTTATTATAGTCTTTTTGCGAAGGGGCTATAGTATAACTCCAAACCCAAGAGTAAAAATATAATTAATCTATAAATTACTATATTAAGTCTAAGGCTTATTTTACTTACTTCACTTATTTTACTTTTATTACTTATCTTATTCCTTAGAGGTATCTAGTAGTATAATATTATTAATATTATCCTAATTATTAAGTAGCTCTATAATTCTCTAAGTAATTTAAATAAGAGGGTCCTAAACTGTAAGTAGGTCTACTATTTAAGAAGCCTATTAAACATAAGTATTATAAGGCTTTATATAATAACCTCTAGCTTTTGCTCTTTTTATTATAATATCCTCTACTAAGTTAATATAGTAGTTCCTAAGCTTAAATATCTTTCTATTTATAAAGTTATAAGATTATATAATATTCTTACCTAAATTTGTAAAGCTAATAGACTACTTAGAATATAGCTTATTATAATTAATAACTTATATAATCTCTTCTAGGAGCTTTAGCTACTATTTCTCTACTAGCCTACTTGCAGTAACTATATGGTATATATACTTATCCTTATTAATTTAAATATGGCTTAAAATAATTCAACTATTAGTTATCTCATAGTTATAGCCTTTATTAATAATACTAGTCTTAACTTAGGCGCTAGAGTCTAAAGTATTAATAAAGTAGAAGGGAGTTATGTAGTAGTAGACCCTATTTTAGCTAGCGTTAAGGTACTTAATATAGCTAATAATAATAAGGCTTACTATATTATAGATCCCATAGCTTTAAAAGATATATTTTATGATATTTAATTTTATTAAAAGCCTCTATAGCCTCCTCCTCCTCCTCTTCTTCTTCCTCTTCTTCTTCTAAACTCCTAATATTACTGATATCTACTTTAGAAATCTCTATATCTAGCTTATCAATAAAAATGCTATTAATACTAATATTAAATCTATAAATAGTCTTAAGATTATTATTTATAGGGTTTAATAGCTTCTATAGTAGTTAAATTAAATATATTCTTCTCTTAGTAAGTATCTCTCTTAATAAGAGTTAAAATATTTATCTTATAATAAGCTCTATTAATATTTAGAGTTATAAAGCTCTCTATAAGAGAGTTAATAATTACGCTTATAGTCTAGGCTATAGAGGGCTCCTTAGCTTTAGCCTTCTACCTTATTAGAATTATCTTTACTAAGACCTAGAGCGTTATTAGTTATTAGCTTAGACTTAATAAGGCTAAATAACTATCAAAGTTCCTAGCGAGTAGTAAACTATCTAATTAAAGTAGCTTCTACTATAACCTACTACTTTAAAATAACTTTAAAATAACTTCAGTAAGCTATTAGCTAAGACTTTGAGCTATAGCCTTTATAGCCCTCTCAAAAAAGTAGTTATAAGTAATATAAATAAGCTTAGTATTTATAAGTCTTAAGTCTCTATATTGAAGAGCACTCTATTAAAGCTATTAAATAGTAGTTATTAATATTATAACTTAAGAAGACATACTATTCTTAAAATAAGATATTATAGCTAGTATCTAAAGATCCTTATTAAGATCTTATTAAGACTTTAGGTTTATAAATCTGAACTAATAAAGAAGGTTCTCCATAGCTTCTTTCTAAGTCTTAGCTTTATTAATAAAAGATCTTATTATATCTTAGTAATTACTAGAGCTACATATAGACTATATTCTTTATTCTATTATTAGTTTTATAATAAAGCTTTAAAAAGCTCTTGTAATATATAATAAAGTTAGAGATATTAATATTAGTAAACTTAAGCGCTCTAGTATAATAAAGATTTTTAATTATAATAATAAGGTATCTTATAAATATATTAATAAGAGCTATAATATCCTACTTAATATAAGTCTCTTTAGGTAAATATAAAGTATTCAAAGGTATTACCCTTATTCTTAAAGTAATATTTATAGATCTATTTCTATTATTATTAGAAACTAGCTATCTGATAGTATAAAGCTATATCTTATTAAATAAAGCTTCTATAAATCTCTCTTTAAGCTACTTTCCTTTAGTAGAGGAGGATCTAGTATCTAGGTTACTTGATTAAGAGGAAGATATAATACTTATAGGTCTATAGATTTTAAAGTTAATATTATATAATTAAGATTAATAAAGTCCTCTAAGTAGTAAAATAATGTTAGTATTATAATAGTCTTTACATAGAAAGATAAAATAAGTAATTGTAACTCTTTTTAAGTAATGAAAGAAGGATATAAGATAAACTAAATAAACTAAATAAATATAAAAAGGTCTAATAACCTTAATCCTATTACTTTAAGTCTTATTCCTTAATATAGAAAGGTCTCTCTAATAATACTCTTATCTTAGAAGACTTTCTAGCTTTATTATATTAACATCTTTTAAATATTAATATTTATTACTTTTAGTACTAAAGGCTATAATAGTAAGTCGTTTATTGGTCTTCTTTTACTAATTGAATTAATCTTGCTATACTAATTAGCTTAATAAGACTACTCATTACTATATTAGTCTTATATATAGGTATTTTAGCTCCTTTAGCTATAGACTACTAGTTTAATAATAGTAGTTATAATAATATATACGGGATAAGGAAATAGGATATACTTAGGATTTTAGGGTCTGTATTATTCCCATCTTAACTCTATAAGAATATATAGCTACTATTACTCCCTAGAATTAAGGTAGGTTTATAAGTATCTTCCTCTCTGCTATACTATATTTATTATTAATTATATAATTGTTATTTATTACTTATAGATTCTTTAAGCTTATTATTATATTTAAAGTAGATTAACTATATATATACTAATAGAGGGGACATATAGATATAGTATAGGCATCCTACTCTCTAGGAAGCTTATAAAGGCTATTAAAAAAAAGTAAAAGAATCTACCTCTAGGTATTATTAAGAAGGGCTAGATTCTATAAGGACTAGAAAGGATAATAAATAATATAACTCTACTTATAACTAAATAAGAATATTAGAAATAGGCTTAAAAGATATATAAAATAATTTATAGATCTAATTAAAGGAGGTTATTTGAATTACATATAAATCCGCTAAGGAAAATACTAAGAAATAAGATATAGAATTATTAAGGTATTAATAATAATAATATCAAAGTCTTTCATACTCTTCTCCTCTACGCTCTACTCTATAGTCCTTCTATAATAGGTCTATACGCTGAGGGGACGTTTTAGAAAGCACGCCGCTAGGTCTAACTTATCCTATTATTTAATTTAGCTATACCTTCCTAAATAAATAATCATATCTAATACTATACCTTCCTAAATAAATAATCATATCTAATACTATTTAATTTAGCTATACCTTCCTAAATAAATAATCATATCTAATACTATTAAAAATTTAGCTATACCTTCCTAAATAAATAATCATATCTAATACTATTAAATAGCTATATACCTTCCTAAATAAATAATCATATTAGCTATACCTTCCTAAATAAATAATCAAATTAGATATGATTATTTATTTAGGAAGGTATAGCTAAATTAAATTTCAAAGTCTCTCCTTCCTTTTAAGATATTAGAAAAATTCCTTAACACTATTTAATACTTAGCACTATTTATAAACTTTTATAAATTCTAACTAATTTATTTACTTCATCTTCTCTCTTTTAAAAACTATATTATACCTATATAATTATATCTTTTTATATAATATTTATGTATATATTATAATGTTACTCTAATAATTATTTCAAACTTTAGTAACTATTTTATAGATTATAATATCTAATAAGCTATCCCTAAAGGCTTAATAAGTAGCTAATAGAAAGGCCTATAAGGAGGTATATTATATTACTAGAAAGGTAGAGAAGAAAGGTATTATATATAAATATACGTATATACTAAGATATTAAAGAGGAGGAGGCGGCTATTAATAAGCTTATTCTCCCTCCCTATAGCTTATTATTTATTAATAATAATATTAATAAAGCGGGAGAAACTACTATTAAGTATTTTATCTAAGAGGCGATTAAGGAGGAAAATATTAGTAATAATAAGCTTATTCTCTCTTTTTACTCCTAATTACCTATTAGTTATGAGTGAGATAAAATAAGGGGGGCTATTACTTATTATACTTAATTCAATTTTACTATTAGGTATTATATATTAATATCTCTAAATATTATTTGATTATTCTAACTTATAGTAGCTGTTAAAAGAGCTCTCTTAAGTAATAAGGCTCTAGGTAAGGCTTTCAAAAGGCTCTTTAATAGCTCTCTAATTAGAAGCTTCCTAATAAGCTTAGAAATATTTCTTTTTTATATAAATTAAATAACTTCTGATCAGTATTTTATAATATATAGTAAAGCTATATAGAAATAGGCTTTAGTCATAGCCTCTTAGCCTCCTTAGTTAGGTAAGAGTATAAAGGTATTTTAGTAGTTTATAGCTTTAAACCCTATATTACTTTATTAAATTATAGATCTTACTCCTCTAATAAGAATCCTAATAATTAGAATCATAAAGCGTTTATTCCCTTTAATAAGAATAAAGCTAGATTTAGTAGGTTTAATAGGTTTCATAATAAGCTAATAATTTATTATGGAAATACTATAGAGATGCCTCTTCTAGAATATAAGGAATATAATAAGCTCTATAAGGGTTATATCTATAGTAAAGTAGCTAGTTATATATTCAAAAGGTACTTTAGAGGTATTCGATATTATTATACTAAGTATAAGGGCTATACTTATATATCTATCTCTATTATAGTCATTATTCTATAGTATATACTAGGTGCTGTTTTATATATCCTAGAAGAGGGGCTTATTAAGGTTTAAAAAACTATAATTAGTTAGTTATATAGTGCTATTTACGCCTTATAGGATAATAGTAAGCTTAACTAGATACGATTAGGGTTAGTATATAACTAAGGATTAGTATCTAAAGTTATAAACCTATTCTAATAGCGCCCGCTTATATATTAATCAGGAATATTATACTTTAGGAGAGGCCTCTAGCTACGATCTACTGATTTTACCTACGTAAGTATAACAGACCTTCTAATTCCGCGTCTCCTAATAATATATATAGCCTTTAGTTATATAATACTCTCCTAACTATAGCTATACTTATATATACCTATAGCGTTATAATCTTTAACTTTATATTAATAATAACGTAGTTTTTAACAATTTAATAGACTATAAAAGCATTAAACTACTCTCTTGCGCACTACCCGCGCTGCTATTATAGCTATATTCCCATTAGTAACGCTCTCTCTATAATAAAGCAGTTAGTATAAGCTATACTTACTAATATTCTTCTACTAAGCCTAGGCTACTTCTACCTTAGTAATATAGAGGACCTACTTAAAGAAGAGCTACTCTAAAGGGTATATAATAACCTATTAAACTTCTATTACTAAGTTTACTTACCTAGCTATAATATTATATTATATTACAAGGTCTCTTATAAGGGTATTAAGGAGAGCCCTCTTAAGGGCTATATTAATAATATACTCTCTATATATAGTAGAGTAGTTAATAAAGGAGTGGGCTTTATTGATTATATTAATACTGAGCTCTAAAGTAATCTCTTTTATATCACTTATATTAAAGGGTATATTTTATATAGGCTTAGTATTTTTATATATTGGGTTTAGTACAAATAATTTTATGGATTTATTATAGAATAAATAAGGAAGAAGAAGAGGGAGAGGTATAAGGCTCTACTTATAATAATAGAGCTTCTTATACTTCTAGCTATAAGAACCTCTAAGGAAAGACCTCTTTAGTTAAGGGTTTATCTCTCGTATACTAGCGCTTATAGCACCTTGCTACAATGTTTAGCGAGGGTATTTCTAGCCTATAAGAGCTTTAGTAGCCCGCTTAGCTCTAATATTAAGTTTAGAGTCACGCTACAGCCCCTTTATACAAAGACTATAATAAATGTATATAGTTTATAGGTATAATGAAGGAAATACTATATAGGTATTTTAGCTTATACCCTCTACTAGTTAAGGAAAATAATATAAGAACCCTATATATTCCTACTACTTATAAGTAAACCCTTATATAAAGTCGGATATATACTATACTAGGGCTAATTATATTAGAGCTAAATAGGCTACTAAGGCTCTTATAATAAAGCTACTATTAAAGATAACTCCAAAACTTAAAAAGTTAACTTTCTAGCGAGGTATTATAAATACTACTATATCAGAGATAACTCCTTAACTAAAGAGGTCTTTTTTAAGAGGTTCTTATAGCTAGAAGTACAAGAAGCCCTATAAGTAGAGCCTTATCTCTCTCTCTCTTCCTTATTTATAAAGTACTAAGTATATTTATAACTTATAATAAATCCTTAAAGATATTAATATCAAACCCTATATATAAGAATCCTAAGCTTATATAAGGTATACCTTTAATATTAATAATATATAAGGGATTGCTAAAGAATTTAATATTAATATAATTAATAATACTCATTACTTTATTAACTACTCTAGTATATATAGAGAGTATATTATTAGTATAGCCCTTAAGAGGGCTCTTATTAATTACCCTAGAGGGGTTATAATTATATTATAGCTAAGTAAGTAGACTTAGTAATAGAAGTTAAATAGGTTATTATATACTCTATAGACTAGCCCTTTTTTAAGTAAGTCCTTTATATTAAGGTAGAAGTAGCCTAGGCTTATTAGGGGAATATTAGTAAGTATAGCTTATACTAACTAATAGAGAGAGCGTTGCTAATAATAGTATAGCTATAAAGGCGTTAGCTAAGCTAGTTAAATAAGAGGACTATAAAGATAGTAACGACTTCTATAGACATTATAATAGTAGATAAAGCGGTATTAGAGGCGGTATTAGTAGTATAAGTAATATATAAGAGGATAAGTTAATTGTTTCATAATTTATTTAATTAAAAACTACGTTATTATTAACATAAAGTTAAAGATTATAAGGCTATCTAGTAGGGTATATATAAGTATAACTATAGTTAAGAGAGATAATTAGTAATTATAATCACGTAAACGAAGGCTATATATATTATTAGGAGGCGCGGATTTAGAAGGTCTATTATACTTAAGAAGATAAAATTACTATATAGTAGCTAGAGGGTATAAAAAGAGTATAGAATACTTAATGTAATATATCAATATAAACTCCTTATTAGTAATAGGTTTTAATAATAATTATAGAGTCAGAGACTTAAATAAATAGAGTTTCTATAGCTATATTAATAGTAACTATACTAGCTATACGGACATAATATACTTAATAGTAAATTAGGTTTTTTTATAGCTAATAGACCTATTTTATAGAGATATTAATAATAAGTAATAATCTCTAAGTTATCTAGAGAGTCTAAGTATTATATTGTATTATATATTATTTTAAAAGCGCTTAAAGATATAAATTCCTAAATAAACTTGATATAGAGCTTAGAGGGCCCCTTTATATATACATTAATAATATAAAAATAATTATGCTTATAAAAAGAAATCCTATAAATAACTATATAATGTATGTATCAGTTTATAACTACTTTATATAAGATATTACTAAGTAGTATAAGTTAACTTTAAGTATATACTATTAATAGATAATATAATTTAGTTCCTTATAAAGCTACTTAGAACAATAATCTTCAAATAACTATATAAAGAGAGTAATATAAAGCTATATATTAAAGTAGTTTAAGCTTTATAAAACTAAGCTTTTGATAAAGAGAAGTATTATAATTATAAATAATACTATATTATAATAAGTAGGCTATATATAGTATAGTATTAAACTATGTATAAGTTAGAGGTATAAGATAGAGTATAAGGGCTTAATAGTATATAAGAGTATATAATAGGAGGTGGGGCATATTATAATTAGGTATAAGGATAGCTTCGCTTATATAACTATAATTAATACGCTCGTTTGACCCTAGTTTCTGACCCCTAACTGCGCATAGGATCCTTATTGTTACAAGATGTACCTTAGGCATAGTCTATTGAGCATACTTCAGACGCTAGAAGGTGTCAGGGGCTTGTGACTAGGAAGGGCCAGCAACGGTTCCATTCAAAGGGCAGGCCCCCACTACGGTATGGTCCAGCACACAGGGCCCACTCCAGTCTCGGTGCTGCTTTTTGCTGCTGAGTGAAAAATAATCCAATTCCTCTGATTCGCCCGCTGGGCCGCTGTCGCCTTCGTCATAGCCGAACAAACCCACCTGCCCGACCTGGTTCTCTCCACGGCCCACACAAACAGCGCGGCAACCAGCTAGTCGTGGTTGGCAAACAGCCAAATTTGTGAGATTCCCTCAGTGCCCTCACTGACGGGTACGGATAGGTTCCACGGAAGGTGCGAGCTTTTTTCTTACTGCCACCCCCAACCCGAACCTAGGTAGAGGAGGGACGTTGCCTTGCTGCCATATTTTCCTATTCCTTCGTCAGAAAGACTCTCCACATTCTTTCCCCCCCCCTTCTTAATATTCTATTTCTTTCTCCCTCTTCATTCTCCTTCCTCTCATCCAAGATAGTCACTTTTCCCCAAGGCCAGGGCATTGAGATACCAGTTCGAGCTTCATAGCAGCTCTGACTCTCTCCACTCCGTCTCAATTGAATAGATCAACAGCTATTCTCTGAGCAAATAGCAACAATGTTGGCCTCACGACAGCTCCTGGGCTCCGTTGCCCGGAGTCGCACCGCGGCCAGCCTGGGACTGCGCCGCATGGCAACCGTTTCTGATTCTCCGCTTGACCGCAAGGTAAGAAATTCCCCCCTCTAACATGCCCTTTTTGGTGCCAATCGTCGCCGCTTTCGTATTGCATGCATCATGACTGGCTGGTGGGCGGCGTCATTCGAGTTGCTCTTGAACATGTTGGCCTTGACGGCAGTATTGATTGCACGGAACCTTCGAAATTCCGCGCTTGACATTCCCCCCTCCTGTCAACTGTGTTCGCTGCTGGCGGTAGTATCCTACGATTATTTTGCATTGAACGAACTGTCTGCGACGGCAAATCGCAGCGCAGCGACTGCGGCTGCAATTGAAACGTTCTCACGTGCTACGGATTCTTGAGGCTGACTCGCTGGAAACAGGTCAGGCAAAATATCCACGAGGAGAACAACTTCATCAACTACAAGAAGATGTCTGAGAACCTCAACATTGTTCGCCAGCGTCTCAACCGCCCTCTCGCATACGCTGAGAAGATTCTCTACTCCCATTTGGAAGATCCCCATGGACAAGAGATCGAGCGTGGTGTCTCCTACCTGAAGCTTCGCCCTGACCGCGTTGCTTGCCAGGATGCCACCGCCCAAATGGCTATCCTGCAGTTCATGTCTGCTGGCATGCCCGCCGTCGCGAACCCCACCACTGTTCACTGCGATCACTTGATTGAGGCCCAAATTGGTGGCGAGAAGGATCTTGCCCGCGCTCTCGGTATTAACAAGGAGGTCTACGACTTCCTGGCTTCTGCTTGCGCTAAGTACAACATCGGTTTCTGGAAGCCAGGCTCTGGTATCATCCACCAGATCGTTCTCGAGAACTACGCCTTCCCCGGTGGTCTGCTGATCGGAACTGACTCCCACACCCCCAATGCTGGCGGTCTCGGCATGTGCGCCATCGGTGTTGGTGGTGCTGATGCCGTGGATGTCATGGCCAACCTTCCTTGGGAGCTTAAGGCCCCCAAGGTCATTGGTGTCAAGCTCACCGGAAAGCTCAACCCCTGGGTTACTCCTAAGGGTAAGTCGACCACGCAAGGAACATTTCCATTTTAAATGAGTATTAATTCGTTATAGACGTTATCCTCAAGGTCGCCGGTATCCTAACCGTCAAGGGTGGTACTGGTGCCATTGTCGAGTACCACGGTCCTGGTGTCAACCAAATCTCTGCCACAGGTATGGGCACCATCTGCAACATGGGTGCTGAGATCGGTGCCACCACCTCTCTGTTCCCATTCAACAGCCGTATGCACGACTACCTGAACGCCACCAAGCGTGCCGATATTGGCGACTTTGCCAAGACTTATGCCCAGGAACTCCGCGAGGACGAGGGCGTCGAGTACGACCAGCTTATCGAGATCAATCTTTCCGAGCTCGAGCCCCACATTAACGGTCCCTTCACCCCCGATCTCGCCACTCCCATTTCCAAGTTTAGCGAGGCTGTCAAGGCCAACAACTGGCCTGAGGAGCTCAAGGTTGGTTTGATCGGCTCCTGCACAAACTCCTCGTATGAGGACATGTCCCGTGGTGCCTCTATCGCCCGTGACGCCCTCGACCACGGCCTCAAGTCCAAGACCATCTTCACAATCACTCCCGGTTCAGAGCAAATTCGCGCAACTATCGCCCGCGATGGTCAGCTCCAGACCTTCGAGGAGTACGGCGGTATTGTCCTTGCCAACGCTTGCGGTCCTTGCATTGGTCAATGGGATCGCCAGGACGTTAAGAAGGGCACTCCTAACTCCATTATCTCATCCTACAACCGCAACTTTACCGGCCGTAACGACGGCAACCCCGCCACACACTCCTTCGTTGCCTCCCCCGATCTGGTCGTCGCCATGACCGTCGCCGGCAGCCTCCACTTCAACCCTCTCACCGACAAGCTCAAGGACAAGGACGGCAACGAGTTCATGTTGAAGCCTCCCACTGGCGATGGTCTCCCCCAGCGTGGATACGACGCCGGCCAGAACACCTACCAGGCCCCTCCTGCCGACCGCAGCTCCGTCACCGTCCAGGTCTCTCCCAGCTCCGACCGCCTTCAGATTCTATCCCCTTTCCAGCCTTGGGATGGCAAGGACGTCAAGAACATCCCTATCCTGATCAAGGCTAAGGGTAAGACCACCACTGACCACATCTCCATGGCTGGTCCCTGGCTGAAGTACCGTGGTCACTTGGACAACATCTCCAACAACATGCTCATCGGTGCCATCAACGAGGCCAATGGTGAGGCTAATAAGGTCAAGAACTCCACCACTGGCGAGTTCGATGCTGTCCCCGCCGTCGCCCGTGACTACAAGGCCAAGGGCATCAAGTGGGTTGTCATTGGCGATTGGAACTATGGTGAGGGCTCTTCTCGTGAGCACGCTGCTCTAGAGCCCCGCCACCTCGGTGGTCTTGCCATCATCACCCGCTCCTTCGCTCGTATCCACGAGACCAACTTGAAGAAGCAGGGTATGCTTCCCCTCACCTTCTCCGACCCCGCCGACTACGACAAGATCCGCCCCGATGACAAGGTCGACATCCTCGCCACCGAGCTTGAGGTTGGCAAGCCCATGACCATGGTTGTGCACCCCGCCGACGGCAGCTCCGACTTCGAAGTCAAGCTTTCCCACACTTTCAATGCTCCTCAGATTGAATGGTTCAAGAACGGTTCCGCTCTCAACACTATGGCCAAGGCCGCCGCTGCCAAGTCATAAATAGGGAAAGTTCAGCCGGTGCAATGAACTTGTTATGTGAATTGGGCGGTGTAGGCGTATTTTTCCTTGTGGCATGTCCTGGGGTGTCGGTCGGTATAGCTGATGTCGATGGCCGCGTCGTGCCCTTTTTTTGTGGTTGGGCAATCATACCTCTGGGACTTTGTTTCTTCTATGTTATGGCCAATGCTTTCCTAGTCTGTATAAATTACAAACGTTCAAACATCGTCACTGATTCCTGAAGCGAAGTAAATGATACCATCAAACTATTATTTCTGCGTAGGCTTTGATGTGCTGAGAGAGGAATCCTTGCATGACTGACTAAGAGACACGGGTCACGTGCTGATAAGAATGTCGGCTGAACAATCCGGGGCGAATGCTTATCGATTTCTGGGCGATCGTCCGAAGAGGTCCGAGGACAACCAAGCAGGCGACAGCGTCTCCAGATTCCTCGACTCGGTTGTCAGACACGAGCGCACGCTTGGTCGCGACCCAAGAAAGCCCTCTGTCTTCCGAACTGACCACAGGACGATCCTGCATAGTAGATGACTGATCTGACGAATCGATTCCACCCGCAGAAATTCCAACACACCGCGCGCAGCTAACTGCTCCGCCAGACTGGGCGCCATGGCCTCCAATGTCACGACCGTGAGCACCCTTCGGGCGCGCTCCTACATATTTCGACTCCCGCTGTTCACGCGAATCATAGTGCTCATCATCTTGACTGCATGGGCTGCTGGTTTGCAAACAGCGTGGGATGTGAAGCAATGGGGCTCTCTGATTCCGGATCATCTCTCGTTCACCTCTTGTGAGCCCGCTCTCCCTGGTTTCCCTCTGCAAGACTTGACAAGACTCGACTGCTGACATTGTATGCTTCATTACAGCTTATCGAATGAATACATACCCCTTCGTTCACGTAAATTTTATACACGTAGTGCTCAACCTGCTGGCGCTCACGCCGTTACTGGAGCGATTCGAAGCGGAGTTCGGCACCCTTACTTCCATAGCCCTCTTCATTGGACGTACGAGAATCCCTAAATACCCCAAGGCCGCCACGCAAGACTGAAGTTGAATAGCCCTCTCAACGATTCCGGCCGTTGTTTACGTCTTGATCGAGCGATTTCTCTTCAAGGGCAACATTGCTGTCATGGGTGCTAGGTAAGAAGAACATGGCCTCTGCGAGACCGGTTCACAACTGATTATTTTTTCTTCTTTTTTTTTCGGTAACAGTATCTGGGTATTCTTGCTCCTTGGTATCGAGGCGATCCGAACGTACAAGACGAATCCTTATTTGACCATCGCGACGCACTCGATCCCTACGTGGACGACCCCCTTGATTCTTAGTCTGGTTGTCACTGCTCTCGTACCCGGCAGCAGTCTTCTGGGTCACTTGTGTGGTCTACTAGTTGGATATCTCTGTAGGCAACCACTGCCACCTAGCCCCTGCTACGCTAACTCGTGTACTCGTAGTTGGTCTTGGATACCTTAAATTCCTCAGTCCTCCTGAGAAGGCCCTGCGTTGGGTTGAGTCGAAACTGGACCTTCTTGCACGTCTGCCTCACTATGTGAGCGTAGACCAGAAAACATACGGCCGATTTGGCGTCTTGCCGTCCAATGGCTCCAGCGGAAGCGCGCCGATTGCCCTTGTCGGTAGCACGCAGAGATTGGGGCCTTGAGCTGGAAAATGCACTCTGTATGATAAGTTGATGCGAAGCAGAAGTTGGTGGTTGCATCGGGTCGGAGTTTGGAGTTACACCTTGGGCCAAAAAAGGGGCATCATTGGGTAGGGAAGGGCCAAGCATTGGAACGCTTCTCTCTTTCTGTTGTCGAGTGCACAATGCCGGGCAGCATTCCGTCTGTTCATTGAGCTGCATCCAGTCGACGGCGATGCGTCTAGAATTGGAATATCGGGAGATGGAGCTCTTACTTGCGTAAATTGCAGTGGCAAAGAATAAAAAGCCATAGAATGAATAGACAGTCCGTCTGGCTTTCCTACTGAATCTTGACTCGATTGCCACGATTTTGCCTCTATATGAAACTTAACAAGAAAGAGGATGGATCAAACTAAGAAGCTTGGTTGGAGATTGAACAGCAGGGTTGTGAAGAAGAGCTTTCAAGGTGGACTTGACAAATTGGGTGAGGTAGATGAAACTGGGGTTCAGAGGGCTCTCATGTCAGGGGTTTCGAGCTAAAGCGACACGCTCGGATAACTGAATATCTGGAACCTCACTTCTGTAGTATACCTCCGGTACCATACCTGTCTGACAGGGAGCTGAGGTAGGGAATCATTTTCATCCACGAACAGCCTCTGGAAGATGACGGCTGTCCTCCAAAGAAGTCACCGTGGGTACAAACCAGCTTGAACATTCCATTGTGCAGCTTCTCGAAGCTGCCGCAGAACAACACCCGCTATGTCTCGTCTAATATGTTAGTATGAACTTGCGTTAGGTGTCTCGCATCGTGCAGCTCTGACACCGTCTTCGCAGCTTCGGCTCTCTCGTTGCGACGCGATCCACGTGTACTAAAGCTCCCGCCCTACATTTCCCTAGCTTGCATCCTCGGCGGCATTGCATGGCTCTTTCTACTCCCGCTGAACGACTACTCCCGAAGAACCTATATTTCCGAAAATGCGCTGCTGCCGGGTCAAGTCCACACCTATTTCGGAGGAAGCGACCAGAACGTCTTACGAGCCTATAAGCACGAGGTTAAATTGGTCAAGGACAAGCCCAATTACGAGTAGGCAGATTCGGCAGGACGGAACTTGCCCATGAGCTAACACACCGTGTCTGCAGAATCAACGACAAACTAGAAGGCATTCTGAAGAACGTCGGTCTGAAAGTCGGCCGCCAAAACTACACGTACGAATCCGCTGGCGACATCTACTCTGGCGAGAACATTTACGCCATTCTCCAAGCCCCACGCGGCGATGCGACAGAGGCGATTGTGTTGGTAGCAGCCTGGAAGACGGTCGACGACGAATTCAACCAGAACGGTGTTCCGCTGGCCTTGAGCCTGGTGCGATACTTCAAGCGGTGGTCGCTATGGTCTAAAGATATTATCCTGGTTATCCCTCCGGACAGCAGGACGGGTACTCAGGCCTGGGTGGACGCCTATCATGACTCTCACGACTCTTCCCGCGTGAGCTCACTGCCTCTCAAGTCTGGTGCTCTGCAGGGAGCCATTGCAATCGACTATCCCCAAGAGCACCGCTTCGAATCAATCCACATCATCTACGATGGCGTCAACGGACAGCTCCCGAACCTTGACCTCATCAACTCGGTTGTTAACATCGCCAGTGGCCAGATGGGCATGGGAACCGCCATTCAAGAGATGTGGTCGCACTCGGACAAGTACCAGGACCGGCTGCGAACTATGCTCCGTGGTATGCTGAACCAGGGCCTGGGTCACGCCTCCGGCCCGCACAGCAGCTTTATTCCTTACCATGTTGATGCCGTCACTTTACAGCCTTTTGGAGAAGGTTGGCATGATGAGATGGGCATGGGTCGTACGATTGAAGGCACTTTCCGCAGTCTGAACAACCTCCTAGAGCACCTCCACCAGAGCTTCTTCTTCTACCTACTCATGCACAAGGAGAGGTTCGTCAGCATTGGCACCTACCTGCCTAGCGCTATGATCCTAGCTGCAAGCTTTACTATCACGGCAATTTCTTTGTGGGTAAAGAGTGGTCATCAGGAGCAGAGCCTAGCGACCGACACAGCTCCAAAGACGGACGTCGATCCCAGCTTGAAGCAGGAGCCTGCCGAGAGTAGCCCGGAGGAAAAGGCAGATATTCGTCGTACTCGAGCGGTCGAGCGCGATCTTTTCCTCCCTCTAGGCCTGGTGGTTATCTGTCAATTTCTGGGCGTTGTGCCACTTTACATCTTTAACCACATGCCCGCCAAAGTAAGTTTACAAGATTCGAATGAGCCAAGTTCCCGCTAACTGATTCGATAGATGCTATCTGGCGCCTACACAACCCTCGCGCTCACGAACTGCGCCCTTCCCTTTTTGATATCGTCTCTGCTGACTTCGGTCTATAAACCTACTGTTCAGCAGTACCAACTCGTCAAGTCCTTCTCCCTGTTGCTCCTAGGAATGTTCCTCTCTGCTCTGGCGACCCTCAACTTCTCCCTGGCTTTCCTGGTTGGTGTGATGGCCAGCCCACTATCGTTTATGCAACCTTGGCCGCGTAGTTCTGCAGTGCGCTGGGCTTGCGCTGCTTTCCTGCAGCTGGCGTCACCGACCGCGGCCCTCTATTCGGTTTCGACATACTTCAACGTGAGCATCGGCGAGGTCCTCAAGGAGGCGGCTTTTGGATGGAACGTGTGGGGCATGTATACTCCAGTTATCATCTGGGGTGTATGGTGGCCTGCTTGGCTGATGGGATCCGTCATCGTACTCGGGCAGCCCTCCTCCCGGGCAAAGAAAACGGAGATGTAGACTCATATAAGTTTCGCTCTGCATTGACGTGGTTAAGGATGGGGCAACTGCAGTTCAAGTGCGATGGACGATACAAGTGACAAGATATTCACGAACTGGACTTCAGGGATCACATAAAATTGTGAGGCGCCCGTGGCATGCTGTCATCATAGTCATTTCGGCCCAAAGTGAAGGCCGGTTCTCTTCCTCTTAAAGTCTAGTGGTGTGAACTGGTCCCCTACGCCGACCAATACTACAAAAGTCAGGTTTCATTCGCCCATAACTTCCCAGTTTTGCCTAAGCAGCCCACACGTCACCGCCCGCTGTCTCGATCCAGTTTCCGAGCTGGTTGACCTGCGAGTCCCAATCGAGTAGCCGCTGACGCATGTTGGCGATCTGCTTCATGTCCAGAACCTTTGGCTGAACCCAGGTAATGTGCGCCACTTCGTCCACCTGGTCAATGTTACCGCGCAAGAGACCCAGGCTCAGCGCCTTCATGATCAGGTGCTCAATCTCGTCCGGGCGAACCTTCGTCTCACGGGCAATCGTGCCGAAAGACATTGCGCGGTCGTGGGGCGGACGGCGAAACACAGCCTCTGTCAAGGCAGCCAGGTATATCTTCTGGCGCAAGTGGCCAGCGTTCTCGTTGAGAAGCGGCTTTGACCGCATGCGGGCGGAGAGGGCCTCGAAGCCCTGAAGGTCGCCGCGGTTGAAGGCAAATAGCAGATCGCGGAACCACGAATCCTGGGTGTCTTTGAGAGCATCCAGAATGGGGTGCAGAAGCAGCTCGCCGAAGTTGTAGATGGTGTCCGAAACAAGCGCGGCGATGCTAAGGTGCAGCGCCCGTCTGTGGCGCTCCTGAGCCGTAAGAGAGTTGATGTCGATGCAAGCGAGGTAGAGGAGGGCATTACGGTAGTAGGCAGCGAAGTCCATCTTGCGCTACGTTGGAATCAAATCAGCAATGTTCGTCGTGAGGAGGTCTTCATATTTTCTCACCTGGTAGTAATTGGCGTTCGCATCATAGAACGCGGCGTGGACGCTCGTCTCGACCGAGTCGAAACCGTCCAGTATTCTCTCGGCCGAATCGAGATCCTTCCTGGCACCGTCCATATCCTCCAAGTCCAACTTTACCCTGGCAACGGCGACCGATGCGTATACAAGCGCATCTTGTGAGTTCTCATTATCGACCTTCTTTGCAACACCCTGCAGGAATGTAAGGCGCTCCTCGTCGTCTACCACTCCTCGTCAGTAATCCATGCTAACTTCTTCGTCCCAGTGATTCTTACCGTTGCATTCCGTAGCGGCATTCAGAGCGAGATCCACAAGCTTTAGCTGGTTGATCTTATCTGCGAACTTGAGAATAAAAACCTTGTAGAAGGGAAGCCGCTGGGGCTTGCTGCCGGGGTGACTAAAGAACTGGACAAGGGCATCGGTGAGCTGGTGCCAAAGCTTCCGCTCCCAATAGTTCTCGAACTCCAAGACGAGATGCTGGAGCTCCTCAGGAGCCTCGTCGCGCTGCTCCGCCAGGAAATCGGGAATTTTGTCGACGTTCATCTTGGTAGAGGTTCGAGGTGATGCTCGATTAGTGGGGTGGACGTAGGGCCAATGCCCGAACAGCAGGATTGGGGCGGACGACCGAAATCACAGCTTCGTGATCGACACGGAGGGTGGAGAAGAGAGTATTTGTTTCCTTAGGGCTCCGAGTTTTGGTTGATATCGACTGACGTGTAATTCGTCTCGTTGTAGGTATAGTGTGGGCGTGATGCTGAAAGCAAGCTCCGGAGCGGAGGGGCGATGGACATAACGCGGCTAGCTAGCAGCCTGGTCAGTCAGCTATCTGGTACGTGCCCAGGTGCAGCCTGCATCTAAACCTGGTAGTTCTTGCCTAAGCTGGTATGTGAGCCAAACAGCCAATCGTCGGTTTCCGAATCCTGTGACCGAAGCCGGTCCGTGCCTTCCACGTGACCCGCTCACTTTACCTCTGGGCTTCTAGATCAAGCTCGCGGATTTAGAGCTTTCGACTGTATCTAGATAATCAATTGCCAGTCAATTGGGAGGCCACGCATTCATTCGCTGCGATCTTGATAATAAAAAAATGGCCTCCTTTGCGACTGCCGCGCGGTCGACCAAGAAGGCTGCGCACAATGTTCTGAGAAGGCAGCCCATCTCCGATGTTGCCATTACCCGCACCGGCAAGCCAATCCTGCGAACACAGGGTGGAAGGTAGGCATCCCACTCGAATGCAACGGCCAAGCTCTTGACTGACTTGTATCTCTTGTTAGACACTCCCTCGGTGGTATGAGTTACGTCCCTCGACCACGAAGCCAGTCTAAGAGCGAACTACAGGACACACTGCGACGGTATTTGGCGCAACGGGCCAGGTTGGACGGTATATCGTGAACAGACTTGGTACGGACCTGCGTACATTGACTCCTTGCGGCAATTCTGACTATGCGCCATAGCTCGCCAGGGATGCACTGTCGTTATTCCTTTTCGCGAGGAGATGGCCAAGCGCCATCTGAAGGTTGCCGGTGACCTCGGCCGTGTGGTTTTCATTGTACGTTTCCTACACAGTCAAGGAAAACAGTTATCGATAACTAAACTTGACGATAGGAGTATGATCTCCACAACACGCAGTCGATTGAGGAGAGTGTTAGACACTCAGATGTCGTCTATAATCTAGTTGGTCGAAACTATCCTACCAAGTAGGTTACGCAGAAAAACGGAAGGGCAAACCGCAGCTAAGAATCCGCACAGGAACTTCTCCCTGGAAGATGTCCACGTCGAGGGAACTCAGCGGATAGCCGAGGCTGTGGCCAAATATGATGTCGACCGCTTCATCCACATGTCCAGTCACAGCGCAAACCTCGACTCTCCCTCTGAGTTCTACCGCACCAAGGTCAGACACAAAATGGGCGTACTACAGACATGGAGCTAACCAACCCATACAGGCCCGCGGAGAGCAGGTCGCGAGGAGCATCTTTCCCGAGACCACCATTGTCAGGCCGGCACCCATATTCGGCTTCGAGGACCAGCTTCTCCTCAAGCTTGCTAGCGTCATGAATCTCTTCACGGCCAACAACATGCAGGAGAGATACTGGCCTGTTCACGTATGTCCAATTACTGGCAACGGCTACATGCAGGGCTTGCAGATCAGGAACTTGTACAGCCTAGCTAACAGTCACAGTCTATCGATGTCGGCCAGGCTCTTGAGCTGATGCTCTACGATGATAGCACAGCAGGGCAGACCTTCGAGCTTTACGGACCCAAGAACTACTCTACAGCTGAAATTGCCGAGTTCGTTGACCGCGAAATCTTCAAGAAGCGCCGCCATATCAATGTCCCTAAGCAAATCCTCCAGCCCGTTGCCAGTCTCCTGAATAAGTTCCTCTGGTGGGATGTCATGTCTGCCGATGAGATCGAGCGTGAGTTCATCGACCAGGAAATTGACGAGACGGCCAAGACCTTTAAGGACCTCGGCATGGAGCCCGGTGACATTTCTAAGTTCACATACCACTACCTGGTAAGATTCCCTGTAATTCATTGTGAAGCTTCGCTTCCTAATGCCCCTGCAGCAAGGATTCCGCAGCGGCAACTTCTACGACCTTCCGCCAGCAACCGAGAAGGAAAAAAAGGAGGAGCGCAAGTATTTGCACGTTCTCGACGACCAGTAAGTTTGGTTCCATCTGTAATAGGGGATGATTCTGGGCCAGCAAGTCGTTTAGAGTGTATATAGTAGTAAGCCAGGTTACAATGCAAAAAGTCAAGGAAATCCATGTACAGATTTGCATGTGCTGCAGAAACGTGAGAAGTGTCTGAGGGGGTTTTCTGAGGTCTTTTTTGTTGAAAAGAAACCAAATCAGTGCGGTGCTCGCTGATTCGCTGCTGGATCTCAATGCTTCTAAATGGGTCCCTATACTCAGACTCATCAAGATGCACCAATCTAAAGTTTTCAGTCACAACTTCACCGTCCACCAATCGCTACAGCAGCGCCAAGCCAAGCCGTTCCCCAGTCGACATACGAGTTGGGCAGCAAGCTTCAACATGACGAACTCTGATAGCGACGACGAGCATCTGTAAGTCACTGCTCAAAAGTCTGCAATTTCTTTTGTAAACTAGTGTGACCCCACCAAGCAAACGCCGCAAATCCTCACAAAAAGATCATAAATATCTGACACTCTCTTAGCGTCCTTTCCTCCCATGCGCTAGCGGCTCTTGCTGAGTTCAACGCCGAGAAGGATGCTCACCAAGAGAAGTTCGAACAGCTTCAGGCCGCGGCCGAGGCCAACGCGACGGGCGCTGGTTCTCTGTCCATAGATGTCTTTACGGAGGATTGGAACGAATCACAGTTTTGGGTCCGCGCAGATTGATGCTCATTGGATTTTTGAGGACATAACTTACAGTTTTCTTCGTGTAGTACTCGGACGAGACGGCCAAGTTGATCGCTGGTCAACTTCTCGATGGTGCCGACGAGGGGACGACTATTGGTGTCGTGTCTGCGCCGAGTGTGTTTATCGCGTTACGCAATCTGTTGGCACGTGAACCCTGTTTCCTTGTTCTTGTTCCTTCTCCTTTGAGCATCTCATTAGTGTGGGCACAACTGATGTCAAGCAGAATGACCGTCCTCAAAGCCTGGGAAGGCCGAAGGTGACGCTGCTTGAGCATGACATGCGCTTCAAGGTCTTCGCTGAATTCTATTTCTACGACTTCCAGCAACCGTTCAAGCTCCCAGGTAGGCCATCAAAAGCGCCTCTTCTTCGCGTGTCAATGGTGCGAGTCAATAGGTTACTGACGGTCGTGATCCAGCCGAGCTCAAGGGCGCATTCGACCGCATTGTATGCGACCCGCCTTTCCTCAGCGAGGACTGCCAGACGAAGGGTAAGCTCGTTAAACCGTGTCTCGAGATATCGCGAGTGTTGACAGCAATATAGCCGCCATGACGGTGCGCTGGATGGTTAAGCCAGACGCTGTCTCCAAGGGTCGCGTCATTGTCTGCACTGGTGAGAGGATGGAATCTCTTGTCACCAAGGTATACAAGGCTCTCGGCGTAAAGACGACAACTTTCGAACCGAAGCATGCCAGAGGCTTGAGCAATGAGTTCTATTGCTACGCCAACTTTGAATGCGAAGACTGGAGCTGGCGGGAGGCGGCGAGCTGACTGGGTAGCGCCGATATTTTAGAAGCTGGTAACACTTTCGCTGATTTATCGCCTTGTATACAAAATGGGTTTCCTTGATCACCAGGGTCAAGGTGCCAATGCCTGCCATCCAGTGCGGTTCTGCCCAAACCCAAAGACGATGCAAGACGAGTTTCTTTCCAACGCCGGCAAATGCTTCCCAACACCATGCCCCTTTCTCAATTGATTCACCTGCTGATGCCTTTGTTGCGACATCATTCATTACGTGCTTGGCTTGGCGTAAGACGTGTCTTTTCTCTTTCCGGACACTTAAGAAAGGGAGCGGATTATGTAGAAGAGTAGGTAAGGTTGGGCGCTGAGGACGTCTGACTTGGATGCCATCTCAACCTTGTGGTCGTTGAACCTGAACCACTGCAGCAGATTTAGCCGATGCCTTTGACTACTTGAGGCAGAACCGCTTACCTGATCGCCAACCCTGCAGTATGATACGTAATGTCCTTGTGAGATTGGTCAGAACTACATGGCATGCTCGCTTCGCTGGTCGTGGTTCGCTGGTCGTGCTTCGTTACTTACCTGTGTCGATCTCACCGACGTGGACAACGACACTCAGGAGGTCGTAGGTGCAAGACCTGCTTAGCTCGAAGGAATCCTTCACTTCCGTCCCTCTTCCTCTGCTGGTGTATGGCAGCATGTTCAGCTGCAGAGGGAAGTTGACCACGGTGTCGATCTTTGACGCCCTGTCGTGCCGTCCTTGCTTGTACTCGAAACGCTGCCACCAATTAGCGGAACCCTCAATCGCTCTCCTAGGCCACACAAACCTTCAGCTGAATAGCGAGCACATTGGGCAGGCGCTTGATACTGGTGTTTCTCCGTGCTTGCTGCATCCCGTTGCAGTTGTGGCAACGGTACTCGCACTTGTCGTACTTGACGTACTCCTCGTCCAGACACTCTTGGAGAGTCAAGCTCGAAACTTTTTGACCGCTCTTTTTCCTCTTCTGTCCCAGGTTCTCCAGTCCTAGACTAAGGTCGAGGAACGATTGCACGGCATTTGTTACTCCACCGCAATTTTGACAAGTTGTTGAGCTCTGGAGCTTGCCATAGAACGTCTGGTGGATGATGCAGTTGCAGGTGTGTTCACTACCCGTCTCCGGCCTCTTGCCATCCCCGTTACGCTCGTGGAGCTCCTCGGCAAGGAACTGAAAGAACTCATGGGCGTCTTGCTCCTTAGTAGTGACAAGATTCTCAAACGCCTTCTTCTCCGAAATCCAGAAACCAGAGAGGATGCTAGCCGCTGTGAATCCGTTAGTATTCTCGACGGCATAGAAGTCCTGGAACATGTCATCCATGGCGCAGCTAAGGCAGTTTTGGAGACTACAATCGTTACTCTGGTGTCCATCGCTTAGATAGAAGTTGCGCAGCAATGGGTTGTGAAGAAAGCTCTGCAGCACAACATTCTGGTAGCAGGTTGCTCCAGCGTTATATATTCCGCGCAGGCCATTGGCTTTGCAGGATGCTGTGGTTGTGTTGGTGGAGATGTAGAGGGGGTTGTCTTTTATGCTGTCTGAGAACATTTCATCATGCTTCCTCTTGCGGTCTACGAGACAAGTCAATGAAAGTTCCAGTGTAAACGCCATAGTCATTCTAAGACTGGTAGCTTTGGAGTTCTTCTGAATCCAACTTACTTGAGAAGGTTCCCGTGCCCATCTTCCGTACGCGCAACTCTTCGAGGGTGGGATCCCAGACGAGATCATCACAGATTTGGCAGTAGAGGGTGCCGCTTCGAGAATCAACGTCTGGTCTTGTCAGCAATTATGACATGTTTGGGATGTGTTCGCTACATACAGAAGCGGTGTTGTTTCTTTGTGCCGTGCTTCAGACGATCGTCCTCGTTGACAATGGTGGAGCACTGCAGGCAAAGATAGTTGGATGTGAGGGAAGTCGTAACCAGTCCATCAGAATTCTTGGATGTCTGAGGAACGATGGGTGTTCCCTCAAAGATGTTTTTCAGAATCATTTTGTAGTGGTAGACTGAGGAATTTATAGCGTCCTGGGACTGAGAGAACAACTTCTGGACATGTTCTGGTATCGGTTAGTCTTTAGCACAATCAACTAGGATGAAATCCATCCCGAAGCCTTTGGAGAGATACGAACCACACCCGAAGACAGGAGTGCCAGGAACCGGCGACTTGACCTTGGCATTCTTGGGCGACATTGGCGTCGTGGGTCGCGCTGACATCCTGTTTGCGTAGACGACCGTATCAGGTCTGTACGTGTATTCTATCGAGAAGCGCCCTCAAATGCCGAAAATGCCAGTGGCGGCGGTATTGCCCAATTTCATACAGCTGTCGATACCTAGCCTAGAGGCAGCTGCAGCTGATGAGAAGGACGAGGCTGATTTGGCCCGGTGAGGATGGGGGAGGCAGGCGATCGGCAGCAGCTGCAAGCCGAAACACGGACACGACACGACGATGGGAAAAGCAATCTGCCAATGCAACCAATTGTCAGCCACAACGTCTCTAATTGCGACGAAGCTCTTGTGCAAGGAAAAGAAGAGATTTTACCTTCCTAGAGATGTAGCTGAGGCGGGGGGGGGGGGGGGGGAGGAAGAGATAGCCGGAGGGTAACTTGTGGCTACTGATGAAGTTGCTAGGAACGCTTTCAATTGCGCAACCAAGCAAGGCAGACGTTGGAAAAGTCACCAGTGTATTTGTTTGTTATGTTCCTAAGGCGACGAAGTAATGGGCGTACAAGATTGACAGATGTCTGGAGGCAGCAATCTCGTTCCGAGATCGCGACTGCGCTCCAGAATAGAATAGTTCGGTGGGTTTTGGACGATCCCTAACGACGCAAATGCTGAAGCTGGCGCGAGGTGCACAGACAGTTGGAAGCCCATCATTCCCATTCCATTATTGGCGGCACCTGATCGTTTATCGACAAGCCCAGGGCAGGTAAGAAGCTGGCCTAAAAAAGCAGTGCTTTTACATTAGCGCAAAAAGACAGAAAAAGCGTAGCACCACTCTAAACTAAGCCTAACTAGGCTAGTATAAGGCTAGCTTTACTAATTGTAATTAAGCTAACTTTTAAGCTCTTTCTTCCTCTAATAATAATAGTTTTATAACTGTTATTATTATTATTATTATTATTATTATTATTATTATTATTATTATTATTATTATTATAGCTTTGAGAGGCCTTAATAGTACTACTATTAAGTAGTTTTCTTATTTATATTATAAATATAATAATAAAAACTAAAAAAGTAGAATAAATACTATAGCTAGGTTACTACAGTTAGTATCTCTTAATAGAGGAAATATTTTAATTATTACTATTAATATTTTACATATTAAACCTATAATATACTTAATAAGCGAGCTAGATAGATAAGCAAGCTAGATATCTACTTATAACTATATTATATTTATAACTAATAGCTAATATCTATGAACTTAAACTAATTTAAACTACTTAGAATTCTCTTTCTTAGATATTTCTTTGTTAAACTAGTATATTTATATATTATAATTAGTATTCTTATAGATATTATATTACTATTAGCTTATATTAATTCTTACTTAATAACTACTACTCTTATATCTTTTCTTTTTAGTCTAAGCTCTAGCCTCTCTCTATAATTAAAGGTCCTTAGCCTCTAGCTACTATATAGTGATTTTACCTACTTAAGTATAATAGACCTTCTAACTCCGCGCCTCCTAATAATATATATAGCCTTTAGTTGTATAATTTTACTAATTACCTCTCCTAACTATATCTATACTTATATATACCTATTAATAGCCTCACGATCTTTAACTTTATACTTTAATAATAATATAGTTCTTAATTATTTAATTACTATAAACTACTAAAATAAAAACTTATCCTCTTATATACTACTTATACCGCTGATACTACCTCTAATACTACTTTATACTAATAGCTATATTATTATTAATAACGCTCTCTCTATATTAAAGCAGTTAGTATAAGCTATACTTACTAATATTCCCCTATTAGGCTACCTCTACCTTAGTAATATAGAGGACCTACTTAAAGAAGAGCTACTCTATAGGGTATACTTTAATCTACATAGCTTCTCTTATTAAGTTTACTTACTTATTTATAATATAATTATAAGTCTTAGGTTTCCCTATAGGGGTATTAAGGAGAGCCCTATTAAGGGCTATATTAATAATATACTCTCTCTATATAGTAAAGTATTTAAAAAAGAAGCAGGCTTTATTAATTATAATAATACTAAACTCTGTAGTAATCCCTTATATATCATTTATATTAAAGACTATACCTTACTTAGGCTTAGTATAGTTATATATAAGGTTTAAGATTAATATAATTAAGGATTTATTATAATTTAGATAAAGAAGAGAAAGGGGAGAGGTATAAGGCCATACCTATAGAGCTTCTTATACTTCTAGTTATAAGAACCTCTTAAGAAAGGCCTCTTTAATCAAGGAATTATCTCTTATATAGTAGTATTTACCTTACTAGAAGATTAACCTTTAAGCTCAAGGAGTTATCTCGAATAGTAGCTTTATTATAAGAGCCTTAGTAGCCCGTTTAACTCTAATATAATTAGCTATAGTATAGCGCGCGTTCGAATTCATATAGTAATATTTATAGGGTTTACTTATAAGTAGTAGGAATATATAGGGTTCTTATATTATTTACCTTAACTAATAGAGAATATAAGTTAATATACCTATATAGTATTTCCTAAAATATACTTATAAACTAGGTAGACTTATTATAGTCTTTTTACAAAGGGGCTATAGTATAACTATAAACTTAATATAGGTATTTTAACTTATATCCTCTATTAGTTAAGGAAAGTAATATAGGAACCCTATATATTCCTACTTAGAAGTAAACTATCTAAATATTAATATATAAAGTTAGATATATACTATACTAGGGCTAATTATATCAGAGCTAAATAGGCTATTAAGGCTCTTATAGTAACGCCCTTACTAAGACTTCTAGTAAGGTACTAGAAATACTACTATATAAGAGATAACTCCTTAACTAAAGAGGTCTTTCCTAAGAGGTTCTTATAGCTAGAGGTATACGAAGCTCTATAAGTAGGGCCTTATACCTTTCTCTCTTCTTTATCCCTATAACCTATAATAAATCCTTAAGAATATTAATACTATACCCTATATATAAAAACGCTAAGCTTATATAAAGTATACTCTTTAATATAAAGGATATAAAAGAGATTACTATAGAGTTTAGTATTAATATAATTAATAAAACCTACACTTTTACTAACTACTCTATTATATATAGAAAGTATATTATTAATATAGCCCCTAAGACGACTCTTATTAATACACTTATAAGGGACCCTATAATATATAATTATATTATAGCTAAGTTAGTAGACTTAGTAGTAAAAGCTAAGTAGGTTATTATATATCCTATAGAGTAGCCCTTCTTTACGTAGGTGTAAGGGACTGGATACCCAGACCGGAGAAGCCGGAGACGCCTCGGCTAGCATAGGCTAAAAGGATAGAGAGGCCTATAGGTCTAGGGTATAGAACCCTTATAGCAAAGACTTAGCAAATACTCGCTAAAGGCTAGAAATAAAGGATCTTAGAAGAAGCAAGCAAAAGTAGCGTAATAATACTAATCCTACCTTTTGGGTGCTTCTGCTATTAGTTTAACCTGACCGTGACTCGTAGCCCCTTCAATACCTTTACAGTAGGTTCTCTATATTATCAAAGTAGAAGTAGCCTAAGCTTATTAGGGGAATATTAATAAATATAGCTTATACTAACTACTTTAATATAGAGAGAGCGTTATTAATAGCAGTATAACTATAAAGGCGTTAGCTAACCTAATTAAATAAGAGGACTACTAGTAGATAAAGTAGTAATAGAGGTAGTATTAGTAGTATAGGTATTATATAAGAGGATAGGTTAATAGCTTTATAGTCTATTAAATAATTAAAAACTATATCATTATTAATATAAGGTTAAGGATTATAAGGCTATAGGTATATATTAGTATAGGTATAGTTAGGAGAGAATTATATAACTAAAGGCTATATATATTATTAGGAGGCGTGGAGTTAGAAGGTCCATTATACTTAAGTGGGTAAAATCACGATATAGTAGCTAGAGGCCTTATATAGTAGTATTTACCTTACTAGAAGATTTAATAAGGGCGTTTCTAGGCTATAAGAGCCTTAGTAGCCCGTTTAGCTCTAATATAATTAGCCCTAATATAGCATATATCTAGCTTTATAATATTTAGAGGGTTTGTTATTAAGTAGGAATATATAGGGTTCCTATATTATTTTCCTTAACTAGTAGAGGGTATAAGTTAAAATACCTATGTAATATTTCCTAAGTTATACCTATAAACTAGGTGAATTTTTAAAGTCTTTTTATAAAGGGGCTATAGCGTAACTCCGAACTTAATAGCTATATAAATAGTAATTATACTAGCTATAAGAGTATAATATATTTATTAATAAATTAGATCTTCTCTATAAATAATAGACCTATTTTATGAAGATCCTAGTAATAGGTAATAATTTCTAAATTATCTATAGATGCTAAATACTCTATAATATTATTTACTACTTTAGAAACGCTTTAAATATATAATTCCTGAAGTAAACTTTATATATAACTTAGAGGGCCCCTTTATATATAGGTTAATAATATTAGAGTAATTATATTTAAAAAGAAGTAGTCTATAAATAACTATATAAAGGATATATAAATTTATAACTACCTTACATAAGAGGTTATTAAGTATAGTAAAGTTAACTTTAAGGATATTTTATTAGTAGATAATATAGCTAACTTACTTATAAAGCTACCTAAGCGAATAAACCTTAAATAACTTTATAAAAAGAGTAATATAAAGCTATTTAGAGCTAGTATTACTATAGAATAATATATTAAAGTAGTTTGAGCTTTATAAAACTAAGCTTTTAGTAAGGAGGAGTATTATAATTATAAGTAATACAATATAATAATGAGCGGGCTATATATAGTATAAAACTAGGCTATATATAAATTAAAAGCGTAATGTATAGTATAAGGGCTTAATAGTATATAAGTATATATAATAAGAGCGTAGGGCGTATTATAATTAGGTATAAGGATAGCTTTACTTATATAATCATAATTAATACGCTCGATTGACCCTAGTTTCTAACCCCTAACTGTATATAGGATCCTTATTATTATAGTTCTACTAGCTCTTAGTGGCCTTTAGAGAACCTTTTAGTAGGAAAGAGCTAGGATTAGCTATTAGGGCCGTCCCGTCTGAGGCGCTATAAGACGTGAGGTCACTAGCACCGCAATTAACACTCTTCCGTTAGGATACTTAGACTCCGTGTATAAAAGACAAAAAAATTGATCTTTTTTAATCTCTTCTAAAAGTTTTATAACAAACAATCTAGTTCTTTAACGAGAGAAAATATAGATAAATTTCTATAAGATAACTTAAGTTTTAGAGATTATTTAGTATTTCTCTTAATATTCACTTAGTAAGTACTTACTTGTGAAAGAAGCTCTTAAAAGTTCCTTCGGACTCCATGATGAGGTAAGCCAGCAGCTTTGTGCCGTGCACTGTACCGTCGTGGTCATTGCCAATCAACCTCGGCATCTTACTCGTAACCCCTCGATTGCGCCTTTCCGTTGCTTGCTGTGGCCATAGTCCGACAACCAGTCGCAGGACACACAGCTCTGGACATCGCGTGTAAAGGAGATGATGCAGGGTTCATTCAGAGGCGCGTCTTTGGTTTCTGCTCAAGTTTACCGCAACGGTCTGTGACTGAGACGAGTACAGTGCAGCTGCATTTGCACCTCGCCCTCGCACATCATCGGCTACAGTTATTTCCAGTCTACTACTACTATTCACCTCATCAACTGCATCAAAATGGCGAACCAACTCGTCCCGCTACCCGAGGTCGAGCGCCTCAGCCCCGTCTGCATCCGCATTTTGGCCGGCAACCCGGGGAAGTTCACGCTGCAAGGCACCAACACCTACCTACTCGGCCGGGGTAATCGCCGCATCCTGATCGACACTGGCGAGGGCATACCATCCTGGATTGCAGCTGTCAAATTGACTCTTGAGCAGGAGAAGGCCACTATTGAGACGGTCTTGATTACCCACTGGCATCGCGACCACCAGGGAGGCATCCAGCATTTACTCAAGCTGTCGCCCGAGTCCAAAATTCACAAAAACCAGCCCGAAGAAGGCCAGTTAGATATTGAGGATGGTCAGAAATTCGAGGTTGATGGAGTCAGCCTTACAGCAGTCTTCACTCCTGGACACACAGTAGACCATATGACCTTCGTCTTGGGCGAGGAAGATGCTATGTTCACGGCGGACAACGTTTTAGGCCAGGGAACAGCTGTATTCGAGGACCTAGTCACCTATCTTCACAGCCTCGAGAAGATGCGCCACCTTTTCAAGGGCAGAGCATATCCGGGGCATGGACCGGTCATTGACAAAGGCCCAGCCAAAATTGTCGAGTACATCAACCACAGAAAGACGAGGGAGGAGCAGGTCATCCGTACGTTGACGAACAAGAGAGATGTTGGTAAGGAAGGCGGCTCGCCGGATGCCTGGACGCCTACGGAGCTGGTCAAGGTCATATACTCGGACGTTCCAGAGGAGTTGCACGTTCCAGCGTCTAGCGGTGTCTTACAGATTCTCGAAAAGCTTAAAAAGGAGGGAAGAACATCTGAGAACAACGGAAGATGGACGTGTAAAGATCGATCATGTTTATAGTTGGGCTACGGCCTCTAGCCACTGCACAGTGATTTTACCTACTTAAGTGCAATAGACCTTCTAACTCCGCGCCTCCTAATAATATATCTTAGGTTACGTTATGTAATCGATAGCTCAAAGGGGAAATAATAAGTATAAATAGCTTTATATTAAAGTCTCTACCTTCTAAGTAAGAGAGAGAGAGTATTCTAGAGGGATAAGCTAGTTACTTATACTTAAGCCTTAGTTTGTAGAGCTTTCTATACTTATATAAGCTACTTATTTAGCTACCCTACTTATTTCCTTATATAGGTTTTTATTAAATAAAAGTACAACCTTAACTTATCTAAGGTTTAACTTTATTCTAAGTAGTAAAATATTATTAGATTCTATAAGGTTTTAGAGGTTTCTTCTTATAGTATTATAGCACTAACAATACTATAATATACTATTTTATATAATTAACCCCTATTATATAGCTCTTATATTATTATTATAAAATATACTATAGTCTCTTGTATAATCTCTTATAATATTAATATAGTATATAAGATTTAAACTAAATATATTATACTTTATTACTACCTCTAGGCCTTCTAAAGGATTAGGAAAATATTAACTATATATACCTACCTTTTCCCTAGCTCTTTAGGCTTAGCTCCTAGTATATTAAAATATAAAATATATTATTATTTATAACTATATCTTTTTCTCTATTAGAATAATATATAATAAACCTAAAAAGTTACTCTAGTATATTATTCCTTACCGGATTTCTATTTATATTATTATAGCGACTCTTTTACCTCTATTCCTATTTATATAGCCGTGCTTATAGGTTATAAGCCTAGTAAAGCTTAACCTAAATAGCGTATAGGCATCTATAAGAGTAACTGTTTTCTCTATAGATAAGATACTATCCTATATAAGGAAATAAGCTATATAAGAGAGTAGGCCTTTACTACCTATAATAAATACGAGATTTTATAATTTATATTAATATTCTTCTATTTAAATAAATTATACTAACATTTTATGATATTACCTAAGTTATGTAACTAATAAGATTACTCGATTAGGCAAACCGCACTTATAATATCGGATTACTTATATAATAAAGCTACTACTAATTACTTATTTAAAGCCCTATAACTACCTAACTAGTTTGTACTAGCTAAAATACGCGGAGTTCAAAAGGTACCCTTAAATCAGAAAGTACTCTTAAATTGAAAAGTACCATTAAATCGAATATAAACAACCCTCTTAACTAATTTACTTATGTACAATTTCAACTAAAGTTCAAAGCGAATAAAGATACAGAGAAATATATATAAAAATAAGTATAAAAAGAAGGAAATTTATGAACTTTTTACTAGTTCTTTAGTTATAAAATAAAAATACTATATAAGGATTCTACCACGTTCACTTAGAGTAGTTATATTTAATATATTAATTAATATCCATTAAGAAAGCTTCTCTATTATATATGAATATAAAGTACTTTAAAGCTACTTTAAAAGCACTCTTTATATATTGATTTTGTATTGATAAGAACTACTTTTGTAACAAAGTACTTACTATATAAAGCATTCGTTTATTAGTTACTATTCAAAACAAGTTACTATAGATATTTCTAAAGTAACTATTAATAAGTTAACTATATAAAAGTATCGAGGGGCTAAGAGCTACGGTCAGGTCAAACTAATAGCAGAAGCACCCAAAAGGTAGGATTAGTATTATTATACTACTTTTGCTTGCTTCTTTTAAGATCCTTTATTTCTAGCCTTTAGTAAGTATTTACTAAGTCTTCGCTATAAGGGTTCTATACCCTAGACCTATAGGCCTCTCTATCCCTTTAGCCTATATTAGCTAAAGCATCTCTAGCTTCTCTGGTCTAGGTATCTAGTCCCTTATAATTATCCACCTTCTAATTATAGTAGTCCCTATTATAAGATCGGGTGTTATAGGTTAGCCCTCTGTTATTATCCTTCTTAGCTATCCGGGGTAGGTCTTAGTCCTTTACTTATTACTACTATTATCTAGCGCGGTAACTATCTGCTATATATTTACTAAAAGATAGTAAGGCCCTTGGAGTTATAGATATAGTAGCTAAGCTTATAGTCCTATTCCTTATAGTTCCTCTCTTCTTAGGCCCTTTTATACTCTCTATCCGGGCTATTCTAAAGGGATCCTATTATTTCCTTTTAAAAGAGAGTAGTTATCCTTATAATAACTTCGTTTTCTTATCCTATTATCCCCCTTCTAAACGGGTATATCACGAGATTATTAAGTAGGTTAGATAGCAACTATTATTACTAATTTACTATATCTACCTCCTAATAAGTAGTATCTATTATAGTAAGTAATTACTATTCTTTACTATCTAAAGTCGCATCTGCCTTTATAATAGTTTAGCGAGGTCTCTTTAGCTATTTATAAAATAATAGCTTTTTCCTACCCTAGGGTTAGTTCTTTTTCCTCCTCCTTATACTATATTATTTAATAACTACTTTTATATTATCTAAGCCCTTTATTAAGCCTTCGTAGACCCTTCTTATCTTTTAATACTTCCTTAAATATCATAAGCGCTAAGAGCCTTATTAGCTAACTCCTCGCTAAGTATAGCCCTACTAAGGCTAAGCTTAGTAGTAGTAACTATTAGTATAACTAGGCAGGTAGTAGTAAACCTTATATTAGCTACGCGCTATAGCTCCCTAAGTATGCCTAGGTTATCTACGCCTATTAATATAATAGTAATTATATATATAAGTTATACTAAGTTTATAGTATTAAGTGCTATAGGGTGAGTTTAGTAATTATTTAGGGAAGGTATAGGCTAACTTTTCCTATCTCTAGATTCCTACTTATCTTATTAATACTACTCGTTTCTATTAGAACTAGGTTAAGCGTTATATCTATATAATTACTACTAGCTAGTATTAGTAGCACGAGATCTTCTATATCTTCATAGCTATAGAGCAGGGGTAGGAGCTCCTCTAATACTTCTATAACTAGTTAGTAAACCCTGCTAATCTTAAGCCTAGTTCTAATAACTATAAGAACTAACTCCTCGCTATAAGCATCGAGGAGAATATAGCTTTATATACCTAGGCGTATCTATAGGTTTCGCTTAAGGTAGGTTTTACCTTATAGTTAGTCTTACCCTTTTATCAATCTAATATATATTTATAGGTAGCTTACTAGGCTAAGGATAAGGTTTTAGTTAAGGAGATTATAATATAGCTTAATAATACTCTCCCTACTTACTTATATAATAAGACTTATATCTTTAAATAGGCTACTTCTCTTAATAAGCTTACTAATATCCTAATAATATAGCTTTTAAAGAGCGATACCTATATATCTATGCTTCCTTTATAGGAGCTTTTAAAGGTTTAAGGTTCCTGCATGCTTTGTAATACTTATTACTAAGCTCCTATTACTATCTTTAAGATTATTAGTAATAACCCTGCGCCTCGACCTAATTCTTATAAGAAGGTTAGTAATAACTTAGTAATAGCTTAGCAGTACTAGGTTTATAGTAGCGAGGAGGATAAGTCCTTAGCTATAGAGGATAGCAACTCTAATAATACTATAGAGAGTAATAATTAGGGTAATAATAGTAATACTACTAGTAATAGCTCGGAGGAGGAGAGCGAGGATAATAATAATAATAACGAGGGTAATAATAATAATAATAAGTAGTAATACTAGCAGAACTTCGGCGAAGGTATAGTAGAATTCTATAGTAATATAAGGTTACATACCTATAGGGTTTATATTGCTTTTATAAGAGGGGGGTCTTCTCTTAGCGTTTTAGCTATCTTATAGTTAATTAACTTTTCTTATTAATCTATACTACTCGTTATCCTACTTATAATATAACTTATACTACTATTTCTTAAATCTAGCGAGGATTTGCAAAGCGTTTGCTAAGTATTCTTTAGGCTCCTAGGTATTATACTCCACTAGCTAGCCTTTCTACTTAACTAAGTATAGGGGGCCTATTAGTACTTCCCTTTATAATATAATATCCTTAACTTCCTATTCTTCCGGGTCTTCTTTAAGGTCTAGGAGCTGCCTCTTAGCAAGCTTTTAGCTATATTATAGCTTAAATAGAGTAATAGAGAAAATATTATATACTTTGCTATAATTCTCCGGAAGTTATACTCTATAGGTATTAGAACTTATAACTTCTATAACTAGCATAGGAATAAATTTAGGGCGAGCTTTTACTAACCCTTTATAAAATAGAAGTTCTTCGCTAAGAGTCTTATAATATCTCTAACGTTATATAATTATGCTTTTCTTCTAGTATTCGCATTCTTAGCTTATATCTCTATTATATATTACTAGTTCTTAGCTATTCTTTAGCAAACCTCTATTAGCTTCTTAAGCCTTTTATTAACCCCTTAGGTCCTAATCTTTATATTTAGCAAGTAGTAGTTAACTATTCGAGGGTAGTATCCTATAAGGGCCTTAAATAGGGATATACTAATAGTAATATATTTGCTATTATTATATAAAAATTCAGCTTTAACTAATTATATTGCCTATTAGTTATATAAGCCTTTGCTAAACGTTATAAGATATATAGTTAAGGTTTAGTATATTCTTTTAGTCTAGCTATCTATCTATAGATACTACGCGGTAGAGATATGCCTTTCTATATCTCAAGCCTTAGTCTAGTCTCGCTAGAACTAGCTAGTAATTAGTGTATCTTAGTTACTAATAATAGCCTTAGGCGTATTATATTAGTACTCGATCTCTTAATATAGGATCCTCACTAAAGCCGCAGCATCTAGTCGCTTAGTTATCGCTAAGAACTATACTACTTTAGTTATCTAGTATATAATTACTAGAATTATATTATAAGTAACTCTATTATCTTAGCGACTTTTTAGCAAGCTAGTTAAGAAGTCTAAAGAAATCTATTAGAATAGGTATGCTAGTAGTTCTAGTATTTATAATAGCTTATATAGCTTATGCTATAGTATGCGAGCCCCTTAGCAGCGCGGGCACTTAGTAATATATCGCTATATATCCTCTATTAAATATAGCTAATAAAAATTTCGTAAGATTAGCTTAGCTATCTTATTTGCTCCTATATACCCTGATCTAGGCATATTATAGTAGTTTTTTAGGATTTTATAGTAGAGGAATCCTTCTTCTAGGATAATAAGTCTTCTTCTAAACTAAAGGATATTATTCTTATTAACTTAATATCCTTAATATTCCTTAGCATCCTAGCAAACCTTAGCTATAATATCTCTATAGAAGGGGTCTTTAGCTTATAGTCCTCTAATTATCTATTTGAGATCTGCGCCTAGTCGTAGCATATAAGCCGTTTTATCCTAAATAAGCTCTCTTATTATAGCATATAGGATATATTATTCTATTATAATAACCCTAGCTCCCCCTGAGTCCTCTAGCCTATTGCTATTATCTCGTGGAGCAGTCAGCATAGTACTTATATATACTTTTATGCGGGTAATAGCGCTAATATATATACTTATATATAGTAGCTTATTAGTACCTATCGTAGGGTAGTGCTAACTTAAGGGTAAAGATCCCTTAACCTTAGAGCTAGCCCTCTAGTAAGGTTCTTATATGCTTCGCTAGATAGCTTAGATATAAGTTCTTATAATAGCTATAGTTCCTTTAAGCTTAGTAATATACTAGTAAATATTTATTAAAAGCTAGCTAATAAGCCTAAGTTTCTTTCTAAGGGTAGGAAGTATATTATCTACCTTAGCATCTTCTATTATATAGTTAGGGCGTTATAATAGTCTATCTACTAGATTAATAACCCCCGACTTATGCTAGATTTCAAAGTTAAATACTAATAGGTAGTAAACCTATTATATAAGTCTTCTGCAAATATCCTGCGTAGGCGTAGCGAGCACTCCTTTTAGTATTATATAATCTATAAGTATTACGAATTTCTTAGGAAGTCTTTATAGATACTATACTTAGTAATTTAAGCTTTTTATAATAGCAAGGAGTTCCTATTACCCTATAGCCTAGCGCTTCTCTATATCTAAGAGCTTCCTTAACTAGAAGGCTACTAGGTACTAAACTATACTATACTTCTATAAGAGCACGCTAGATACTACCTAAGTAGATATATTAATCTTAACCCTAGTTTCTAACGCTAGGTTATAATATCTTAGTATTAGGGCTTTAGCGAATGCTCTCTGAAGTATCTCGAATATAGTCTATATCTCCCCTATCTAGGCGAAGGCTCCTGACTTTATGCTATTCTAGCTTCCTTTAAGTATACTATTTATAGGGGCTATAATATAGGAATATCTTATAATAAACTTATAGTAAAAGTTATAAAAACTAAGGAATACTTAGATATCTCTAAAAGACTTTAGTACTAGCTATTTAGTAACTACTTAGACTCTATCTAGGTCTATCTTAATACTATCTTAGGTAATATAGAACCTTAGAAAATCTACTTCTATCTAGTAGAAGTTATACTTCTTTAGTTTTATTAATAGCTTAGTAGCCCTTAGGTAATATAGGATAATATAGAGGTCCTTAGTATACTATTCCCTTATATCTAAGTAGATTAGAATATTATCTAGGTATATAATATAGCAAGTATCTAAAAGGTCGGCGAGTATTTAGTAAATATACGCCTAAAAAGTTACTAGGGTATTTATAAGCTTAAATAGTATTATAGTATACTTAAAGTACCTATATCGCATTCTAAATGCTATTTTCTACCTATTTGCTTTATTAATTGCAATTTAATAGTATACCTCGCTTAAGTTAATCTTAGAAATAAGCTTTGCTCTAGCGAGTCTATCTAGAAGCTTGCTAATTAGTAGTAGAGGATAATAGTTCTTTACTATAATTTTATTTAATCCTTTATAATCTATATATAGTTATAGGCTTTTATCCTTCTTAGGTATAAATAGTACTAGTACTCCTATAGAGCTAGTTAAGCAGCATATATAGCCTACTGCCTCTATATCCTAAATATACTTAGCGAGCGTTTATAACTACTCTACTGATATAGGGTATATAGGTCTATATAGGGGTTCCTTGCTAGGTTTTAGTTTAATATAGTATACTGCTCCCTTTAGCCTTAGAACTTTCTTTATATTCTCCTTATTAAAAATATTAGTAAAGTCTTAAAGTTCCCTAGGAATCTTCTTCTCCTACTTATTATCTAGCGAATCTTTGCCCAAGGTCTCTATATCCTTCTTATTAGGGCTTATAGCGCTTATTAGTATAAAGAGTATAGCTAAACGCCTAAACCAGGAAAGGCTAGAATTTTGAAACATAGATATCCGTTATTATATTAGACTATTGCTTAACCTTCTAAGTTTTCTGCTTGCAGAGTTTTCTCCAAGGTATATTTATTCGCCCCTAACTCGCTAACGTTTTGCTAATAATATAGCTCTACATCCTATACCCGCTATTATTCCTTATAATTACCCCCACTTCTAAAGCCTTAGTCCCTAAGGCGTATTAATAGGGTAATATAGCTCTGCGTTGCTAACTATAGGGCGATAGTTTAGCATCTTTATTATATTATTTATTATCGCTCCGTCCTATGCCGGATTTAGGCTACTATAGCGAATAACGTATTTTATTTTCTAGCAGTTTATATATTTTTGGATTTTAAGTATCGCTATTATTTTTTAATTAGTTACTAATAGTTATATAACCGTTTAGCGGTATATAGCTAGTAATTATTCAGCCTTATTACCTAGCGATGCTAATTATAAAAGGGTATCTATTTTTCGAGGTCTCTAACCTAGCTAGATTTCTCCCCTTTTAGTATCTCTTTTTTAACTTAATAGCCTTTATTATTTTTCTCTTTATTATCTATTCCGCGAGCTTTTATTATAATTATTAATTTCCCTATTTCTTCTTTTTCTAGTTTAACTCTTTCCCTATTGTTTTACTAATTATTCTCCGCTATATCTTATATTATATGAATAGGTGTAATTCTCACTAAATACCTATACGATCCCGAAATCCTCTCTAGTAACCTCAGTAATAATACTAATAGTAGCTATCCCTATTTTAGCTATCTCTATAAGATATATTAAGATATTATTAACCTTCGCTATATATATAGCGAATATATATAGAAGTATATCTATTGTAACTTCAATAAGAAGAAATATACTATTATAAGTCTCTACTAGTTCGCTACTAAGTTACTATATACTAACGCTTAGTAGGTTCCCTAGGAGCTTTAGAGTATAGCTTAGATAACTTAGAATATATTCTACTAGATCTAAATTTAGGAACGGGAGGGTATCTTAACCCCTCTTTATTATTATTATATTCTCGCTTCCCTTACTAATTATTTAGTAGTATAGAAATATATTACTAAGCTTATCTATAATCCTACTACTAGTAGTAGTAGCTATAATATAGAGTAGCTCTAACTCTAGGAGCTCGCTTCTATTTATAAGCACCTCACCCTCGATATCTTAGTTTATATAGGCTGTTACTTGCTACTCCCTCGCTAATTATATCCTACTAATAACTAGTTCTAGGTTAATACCCTTTATAATAGTATTAATATCCTTTAGTACCTGAACGCCGCCTAGCTACTATATATTTATAATAATAGTCCCGCTATATACCTCTATAATAAGATCGATTATCTAATTAATAACTCTTTGATAAAACTAGTCCCTAAGCGCCCTTATAAGCATAATATTAACTCCTTTCCCGAGTTTAGTAAGTCACTTTAAGATAACCCCCTTAAATACGCCTCTAATAATATTCCCTCCTACTTTATCGCTATTACTAATACTCGCCCTATCTCTTGCGCCTCATACCTCTATATTCCTACTAAATATAGCTAAGAGGATAGTAATAATTTAGTAAAAAAGGCTAGAAAGGCTAAGAAGACTAAAGTTACTATTACTATCTCTAATAATAGCTCTAGTAACGAGTTAGATAGCGAGGTAGGTAGTAGCTCTAGTAGCGAGTCGGGTAATAACTCGGGTAGTAAGTCTAGTAGTAAGTTAGCAGGTAGTTAGTCTGCAGGCGATAATAATAGGGATGCTAGTAATACTAGTAACGCTAGCTTAGCAACTAGTTGCTATAGTGCTATTCGTGGTTATAGTAGTCGGGGCGCTTGCGCCCGTGGTTATAGTTAAAAGTAAATAACTAATCGGATAGTTAGCCCTCTCCCTTTTCCTTATAGGATAATACCCCTCTTTTCAATATAATATTAGTAATAATTCGCTACTTAATATAATTAATATTCTACTTCTTAATTTAGCTTCTATTCTATAGTCTTATGATTTATAATTAGCAACTTATCGCTATAACCTCGTAACTAGTTATCCTACTTTTTATAAGACTTCCTATACTATCTATTAAACTTATGAATAGCCTCTTATGCATTTGCTAAGTTCTCTATAAGCTCCTATATATTATATTCTATAGGCTATCCTACTTACTTAACTAGATACTATATATTATTACTAATACCTTACTATATAATAATCTCTTCTACCTCCTATTCCTCTAGCTTATCCTCAAGCTCTAGGTATATAGGCGAACTTTTGCTACCTGCTTAGCGGTTATCCTATAGTTCTAATAAGATAATAGAGAATATATTATATATCTATTAGTACTATAATAGCAGATAGACCCTATATACCTATATACTAACTAGTTCTATAATAGCTACCTATATAAACCTAGGTGCTAGTTTCTTATTCTTAAACTAGAAGTTCTTTATTAATAGCCTAATAACCTATCCCCGATAGTAGGTCTAGTCCTTATGCCTTATATTATAATACTTAGCTTATACCTTAGTAGCCTTCTACTACTATTCCTAAGCCCTCTTGCAGAGTCTCGAAATATATTTAATTCGCTCCTTTACACCCTATACTATAACCTTATTCATAGGAGCTACGTATTCTATGCAACGCAGATAGTAACTATATAAGGCCTCTATTAGCGAGTAGCTAGTAGTACTATAGCGACTATTATTATATATAAACTCCGCCTTAAGTAGCTAGACTGCCTATTCTTATAGCGAGTCGCTAGTATATACTTATAGGTACTTTTCTAACGTCTAGTATATCCTTTCTAACTACCTATTAGTCTAGGGATAGTATATAGTAGAGAGGCGGCGCTTAATAGCCCTCTCTCTTATAAACTCTTCCTAAAATTATCTAGTTAGGAGCTTATCTTAGTTACTAATAATACCCTCTAGAGTACTAAAATAGTATTTAACCTATCTATAGATAATCCGCGCTAACTTAGCAGCTATTAGCTGCTTCGTTATCAGGATAAATATAGCAAACTAAGTTATTTAGAATATAATAACGAGAACTATATTATATTCTCCGCCCTTATGCTAAGAGCTTGCTAGCAATCTAGTAATAAAGTCTATACTTATTTCCTAGAACGGGTATATAAGTAAGGGTAGTAGTTATAACTTTCTATAAGGCTTATGCCTCGGAACGCGGTTCCCCTAGTATATATAGCACCCTATAATATAATTATATATATCTATAGCTAAGTTTAGCTAATAGAAGTTCCTCGAGATCAACTCGGTAGTCTTATTTACCCCTATATAACCCACCCTGTAGTCGTCGTAGTATTAGCAAAGGATCTCTAGCCTCAGAAACCCTTCTTATAGTATCTCTAGCTATCCTTTATAGAACAGGGTTCCCTAGCTATTTATTATATAGCCCCTATAATTACTAGCTAGTCTGCGCGCCCTCTCTAATTATATCTAGCAATATAAGTTATTAGCTTATAATCTATAGATGAGATTCTCTATTACTTCGGAGAGTTGCTAACTATCCGCTATTTCGCTTATTATAAGGTCCCTTATAACCTAGCATAGGATATACTACTATACTATAATAACCCTAGCTCTAAGCAAGTCCTCTTAGTTAATAACCTCTCGCTAAGCATTCTCTATATTACCCCTTGCTCTTTAGTATTAGGTTATTATAGCTACTATAGTTATAGTAATATTATAGTTATAGTAATATTATAGTTATAGTAATATTAGCACGCTATAGAGCGCGATACTAACTAGAGACTAAGGCATCTCCGCCCCCGGAGCTACCTATCTAGAAGGGGCACCTCATGCTAGCCCTTATAGTATTAATAAATACTTTTAAGGTCTCTATACTACCTTATAATATAATAATACTTATCTAAAGGTCTACTAGTAGTTCTCTAACGAGCCTTAGCTTCTTTACTAGGGTTAGGAGTATATTATTATACTTCACCTCCCCCTCTATATAGTCTAGCCTCTTAGATAGACTATCTACTAGGTTTCTGACCCCCGACCTATACTCTAGGTTGAAATCAAATACTAAGAGTTTATATACCTACCTAGCGAGCCTTCCCTAAAGGTCCCGTATAAGCGTGCTAATAACTCCCTTTAGCGCCTAATAATCTATTAGAATTATAAACTTCTTCGATATACCCTAAAGGTAATAAGCCTAATAGTCTAAACTCTTAACTATAGCAAGAAGTTCCTATTAGCTTGCTCCCTAATATTGCTCTATATCACTAAGCTTCTATAAATAGTAAGTAACTAGTTACTACTAACTATTAATATATTATAATAGGATACTAAATATAGCCTTTATAAAAGCATCTATCTTAACCCTTATCTTATAGGTTAAGTCTTAGTATTAGAGAATAGTTGCCGAATAGAAGGCAGCTTAAAGCTGCTCGAAGGCTTATTAAGCCTCTTCTAGCTAGTGAAACTCGCCTCCTTTCTTATTATTCTCGCTACCCTTTAGTAGGGATATTATAAGGGCTATAATACCTAAATATCCCGTAATAAACTTATAATAGAAGTTATAGAATCTAAGGAAGACCTAGATATCTTAGTATATCTTTAGTAGCTTCTATTTAGTAATAGCTCGGATATAAGTTTAATCTATCGATATACCTTTAGGCGTGATAATATACCCTAGGAACTCTACCCGCTATTAGTAAAACCTATACTTACTAAGCTTAGTATAGAGCTCCTACTAGCGAAGCCTGCAGAGTACTTAGAGAAGGTCTTTTATATATTACTCTCTTATCTTAGAGTAGATTATAATATTATCTATATAGGTAATATAATAAGTATCTAGTAGCTTAGTAAGCGCTTAGTAAATATATACTTAGAGTATAGCTAGGGTGTTTATAAGTCTAAATAGCATAATAGTATATTTAAAGTGCCTATAATATATCCTAAACGCCGTTTTCTAGCAATCCTCTAGCTTAATATGAATATAATAATATATATCTCGAATATCGATTTTTAAGATCTATTTCGCTCCCTAAAGCCTATCTAATAATTCGCTAATAAGAGGGAGTAGATATTAGTTCTTTATTATCACCTTATTAAAGCCTTAATAATCTATATAAAGGTATAGGGACCTATCTTTCTTAGGTATAAAAAGGATAGGGGAGCCTACCTCGCTAGTTAAAGGTTAGATCGGCCCTATTGCCTAGTTATTAGCGATATATTAGCGAAGTTCCTCTAACTAGTGCTTATTTAATAGGTAGATAGGCCTATATCGAGGTTTCTTCCCTTCGATTAAGTTAATAGTATATTCCGCGCCCTCTAGGACCGGGTATTACTTTGCTAACTATTCGTTAAATATTACTTATTTATTAAATAGCTCTAGTAGTAACTCCATATCACCGTCCTAGGTATCTTCTTCTTCTAGAGCCCCTATTAGCAGCTTATAGGGGGCGATATTCCCTGATATATATATAATATAAGCCTTCTAGCTATTCTTAATAATCTCTTATATAAATGCTAATAGCTTAGCGATACTAAAGCGTTTATATTCCTAGGTATTTATCCGGGTATTAATTATAATACCCTCTCTTCCTATAGAGTATTATAATAGGAGAAGGTCTACTACTCCTTCGGGTTAGGGGGCTTTAGCAAAGAGTTACTATATCTTCCTCGCTTCTCCTCCTAAGTTAATAAAGAAATATATTAACTAATATATATTCTAGCCTATTATAGATAACCTATTAAACCCTTTTAATATAAGGGTAATAGCTACTATAGGTTATAGTTATAAGGACTTAGCTAGTCGACTACTAATAATATTAACCTAGGAATAGGAATCTATATCTATTACTACTTCTTATTTAGTAATATTCTAGAGAACAATTACCTATCTCTTTATAGTAGCTCCCTTAGGGAGAGTATCTAGTTCTAATTTAAGCATAGCGGTTATTAGTATAATCCCCTAGCTTACTCATTTTCTAATAAATTGAGTTCCTTAACTCTTAAGGATTAGATTATATTAATCCTCGCCTTCTTAGCGAGTACTCGGTATCCTATTAGCGTTTTATTCGCGCTTTATCTTATATATTTATCTAGGTAGTCTACCCTCTTATACCCCTTTTGCTTATAGCTAAAGCATACTATATAATTAGATATTATAGGTTATATACTAGGGCTAGATATAGACCCATTCTAATTAGATCTCTATATTATACTACTAACCTATTAATAAGGCATTAGGCTCTATAAACCCTATATTATCTTTTAGCTAGAACCTTACTAGCCTATCTTTTAACCCGACCTCGCTACTAAGGGCCCCCTTAGGTTATACTCTTCCCCTATATGCTATTTCTTACTTTCGCTTTATAGAGGTTCGCTACCCTATTAGCAATATATCTCCTATAAGTATTTAGCTTCTATAGCTATATCTCTTAGCCTCTATATCTCGACTTTCTAACGTTTAAGTTCCTTATATTAGAATAGGGCTAATTAGAAGTATAGTATATAAGCCTTAGCCTTACTATCTTCTATATTAACTATACCTAAGTCCTAATATCTTACTAACTATTTAGCAAAGAACTATATTAATAACTATATCTCCTTCTGCCTTATTATATCTAGCTTCTCGTAGTACCTTCGCTCTTAAAGCTCGGGTCGATATGCTGTTAGCAAGCGAATACTATAAAGTTAGCCTAGGCTAGGTCTCCTTCTAGCCTAGCCCTATAATATCGCTACTAGGTCTATAGGGATAGGCTTATCTTTATAAACACCTATTAGACCTACTACTCTAGTATATTACTAGCGCGTAGTTAGTTTCTATCTTTAATTGCTTAGATCTAGTTATTAACCTAGTCTATAGTAAAGTCCTTAGTTATAGTATAGCAGTTATATATAGGGGGCTTTTTATATTCTCTCTATAAATATCTTAGCGCTAAGCGATTAGCAAGTTCTTATAGTAGAATAGCGGTTTATTCCTCGTGCTGCTATTATTATAGATATATCTGCTCTATAAGGCTCTCCTGCTATTTCTATAGTAACCCTATAGCCTAGGCAAGGATGCTAGAAACGCTAGCTTCTCGGGGCGTCCTAGGCAGGGTGCCCTATTAGCTACTACTCGCTATTCGTTTACCTCTTGAGGGGTAGTCTGCCTAGTTTAGCACTACCTAGGACCTAGTCTAACCCCTCGGGGTTATTCCTCTTGCTATATTATTGCTAGGATTATCTATTCCCTTAGCGTAATATCTACGCCGTACTCCCTATATCTCAGGGCTTAGCAAACGATTAGTATTTTATTAGCTAAAGCCCTATTAGTTATATTCTATATACCTAGCCTGGAGTTTATTATAATCAAACTCTATCGCTAAATTATTAGCATAGTATAACTAGTTTGCTTTAGATATTCTTACTAGCGCTAGTTTCTTAAATCGAGATGAAAGCAATAGAATTATAAAGAATATAGCTAAAGGCCTAAACTAGGAAAGGCTAGAATATTAAAATATAGATATCTATTATTATATTAGACTATTACTTAACCTTCTAAGTTTTCTACTTATAGAGTTTTCTCTAAGGTATATTTATTCGCCCCTGACTCGCCGACGTTTTGCCGACAGCGTAGCTCTGCATCCTGCACCCGCCATTGTTCCTTACAATTAGATATATAAAATAAGCCTATTAGCTATTTTCTATAATCTCTTGAACAATCGCCTCTAGCTTAGCGAGCGAGAGGGGTTTATATAACTAGGTATATATATAGGTATCTATATAGATACCTTCTTATCCTATTAAGTTATTAGATAGAAGGATATCTCCCGCTCCTTTAGGATAAGGGCTTATAATAAAAGCCTAGCAAATCTTTTATAAGTAACCCTAACTATCTATAAGGAAGAATATAAGCTAGTAGACCTTACCTATAGGCATAGGCCTTCCCTAGAAATCTACTAATTCAGGGGCTATAATACTAGTAGCCTCCTTTAGTTAGAGCCTCTCAATAAGATCTTCTTATATAATATCTACTACTATATAGGTATCTATAGTAACCTCTAGTTTAACTTTGCTAGATGCTTAGAGCGCTAATACCTATCCCTTAACGGTCTATCTTATTAAAACCGAGGTAATTTCTAGTATAATACCCCTCGGGGTTATATCTACGCTTACTTATTTCCTAAGTCTTTAGTATTAATTATACTAGGTATTATAATCGCGCTTATCCCGCCCCGTCTTAGGTTTAGATTCTAGTTACTACCTATTAGCTATATATAGGTTTTAGTATAGTTAGAGGAGATATAGCTATACTTCTTATAGTTATAATATTAGGGTCCCTAGGAGTTAGAGGGTATACTACTAGAGCTAGGTATTATGCAGGCATCTGCTGAGTAGTTATTCTAGAATAGGGTCTCTAGGTAGTAATCCCTTAGGTCTATTAACCTAGGGGGTTATAAGCTGCTCTTATAAGGGTAGTCTAGAGAGCTTAAGTATAGTTACTTATATAACTTAGAATAGCTAGCGGACCTTCTTATATATCTCCCTTTTATAATCTCCTATAATCTCTCTATATATAGGGTAATAGTATATATATTAGTATAATTAATATCCTACTTAAAGGGTTTATCGTTTAGGGTCCTAATAAGGCCCTAAAAGAAGGCGTACGCCTTTGTATTACCTATGCTTAGCTTGCTAAGTGCTTAGTTAATAGACTCCTATTAAGCCTCATATATAATTAGTTTCTTATTATCCTTCTAATAGTACTATCTTAAAATATTATAATAATTCTACTCTTAGAGCTCGGGTGCGATATGCTACTCTCTTATAAAAATTTTAAAGTCTTCCTATTTAGGGTTAGCCTAGTTCCCTAACTTATTTATAAGCATTTGCTAATAGTTCCGCTATTCTATTTATAGGGTATGCTCTATTATACTCAAAGCCTACTAGATATACTAGCTATTATAGCAGCTAGGGCAGTGCTTATAAGCCTCTTTAATTATAACGAGCTAATCTTCCCTTATTATACTAGTAGACTTACTAGTAAGGCGTGCTATATTATAATTTAGGGGTTTTTTTATAAACCTTAGGCGATCGCTTAGCAGGAGCTTAGTTATTTAATATAATAGTAATTAGCTTATACTAGTTAGCTATTATAGTTATAATCTATTATATTAGCACTTAGCTAGTTGCTTTATCTAGCCCTCTAGCTTGGGCTAGCCTATTAGCTATAGCTATAGATATCTAGCCTATTAGCCTATCCGGTCTATAGGAAGGGGTCTTATATTCCCTATTTTCCTATATATGCTTATTATCTATATAGTAAGTATTTAGCATAAGTAGCCCGTTCTCTTCGGGGCTCCTAGCCTCGCTTAAAACATAGCTTCTTACCTCCCCTTATTAGCTTATATTATCCTCTAATTACTCGCTGGGGTTAGCTTCCTTATATAGGTTCGCGCAGGCTATTTTGCTCTACTCTTAGCGAACGTTAGGTATAGGTTCCTTAGCTTAATTAGTAAGCGTTACTTAGGTATATAGTGCTATTATTATTACTAACCTTCTTAAAGCAGGGTAGAAGTAAAAGAATTATAAAGGTATTAAGGGGCTAAGAGCTATAATTAGGTTAAACTAATAGTAGAAGTACCTAAAAGGTAGGATTAGTATTATTATACTACTTTTACTTGCTTCCTTTAAGATCCTTTATTTCTAGCCTTTAGTAAGTATTTGCTAAGTCTTCGCTATAAGGGTTCTATACCCTAGACCTATAGGCCTCTCTATCCCTTCAGCCTATATTAGCCGAGTCGTCTCCGGCTTCTCCGGTCTGGGTGTCTAGTCCCTTACAAACTAGTAGTAAGAACTATTAAATATAGGCTCTTCGCTCTAAATCCCTACTTATTAGTAAGGATATAAATATAGACCTAGAAAGTCTATTATTACGCAATGATACTAATATAAATAATAAAGCTGTAGCTTTTATTAGATTATTATATAAAGATAGTCCTCTAAGACTTATTAAGGATTCTAATAGAGTACCTAAGGCTGAATCTAAACTAAAGAAGCTGTATAAATCTGAAGGATTTTCTAATAGGGTTTTAACTTATGAAGAATTCTTTAATATAACTCTAGATACTTTAGATAACTTAGAAACCTATTTAAATAAGGTTAAAGAGTTAACTAATAATTCCGCTATCAAAAGCCTACCTTTATTTAAATAGATTATTATGGTATAAATCCTTAATTCTTTATATAAACGTTATAAAGGGTTTATAACTAATATAGCTTCATCTTTAAGAAAGAGATTAGAAGCCTATACTCTAGACTCTTAACTTACTAATTTATTAGACGAATTAAAAAGAAAACGGGATTTAAGTAATAATATTGCTTATACTAGGGCTAATAAAAATAAAAATAATAAAAATAATAATAATAATAATAATAATAATAATAATACTAAGAATAGTAATAAAACTACTCTATCAGTTAAAGGTCCTATGACTAAAGTTATAGAGGAAGAGAAAGATAAAACTACTTAAGTTAAGTTACATAAATCTACCCAATCTATTAATTGAGAAATAGATATAGATTTAGAATATAATATCGAATTTCAAAACATATATATAACCCTTCTATATAATAATATAAATACTAAACCTTATATAGGTAATATCATACCGGAATTATATAAGAATAGTAGTAGTTTCTATAAGATATTATATTAATATCTCATAGAAACCCGATATAAAGAGGACATATAAAATATATAATAAATAATAATACTCAATAATATACGATATAATATAGTATAGTATATTATAGGGCCTCTGGCTACTATATAGTGATTTTACCTGCTTAAGTATAATAGGCCTTCTAACCCCGCGCCTTCTAATAATATATAGCCTTTGATTATATAATTAAAACTCTCCTAACTATGGCTATATTTATATATACCCTACTAGATAGCCTCACGATCTCTAACTTTATATTAATAATAATATAGTCTTTTATCATTCAAATTATAAAACTATTAGCTTATCCTCTTATATACTACTTTATCCGCTAGTAGTCCTCTTATTTAATCGGGTTAGCTAATATTTTTATAGCTATATTATTATTAGTAACGCTCTCTCTATATTAAAGTAGTTAGTATAAGCTATACTTACTAATATTTCCTTAATAGGCCTAGGTTATCTCTGCTTTAATAGTATAGAGGATCTACTTAAAGAAGGGCTACTTTAAAAGGTATAGAATAACTTACTATATTCTACTACTAAGTCGGCTTACTTAGCTATAATATTATTATACTTTATAAGTTCCCTTATAGGGGTATTAAGGTAAGCCCTCTTAAGGGCTATGCTAATAATATACTCTCTATATATAGCGGAGTAGTTACTAAAGGAGCGGGTTTTATTAATTATATTAATACTAAACTCTCTAGTGATCCCTTATATATTATTTATATTAAAGGGCATACCTCGCTTAGGCTTAGCGTATTTATATGCAGGTTTTAGTAGTAATATACTTAAGGATTTATTATAGGTTATAGGGATAAGGATAAGGAAGAGGGAGAGGTATAAGGCCCTGCTTATAATAGAGCTTCTTATGCTTCTAGCTATAAGAGCTTCTTAGGAAAGACCTCTTTAGTTAAGGAGTTATCTCTCGTATAGTAGCGTTTACCTTATTAGAAAGTAGGTTAAGGAGTTATCTTATATAGTGGCTTTTCTAGTCTATAAGAGCCTTAGTAGCCTATTTAGCTCTAATACAATTAGCACTAGTATAGCGCACGTCTAACGTTATATAGTAATATTTAGAGGGTTTGCTTCTAAGTAGGAATATATACGGTTCCTATATTATTTTACTTAATTAATAGAGGGTATAGGTTAAAATACCTATATAGTATTTCCTAAATTATGCCTATAAACTAGGTGAATTTATTATAGTCTTTTTGTAAAGGGGATATGGTATAATTCTAAACTTAATAGTATGTTATAGTACTAATACTACTAGCTATACTATGGATAGAAAGGTCTAGAAAATCCTAGAAAGCCTTATCTTTAAGATGCTTTCTAGCTAGAATCAAAAGGGTTTAAGCTATACCTTTAATATATAACTAAGCTTAAATAGGCTAAACATATATATAATATATTATATAAGCTAAGACATAAGTGATTATATAATAGAAGCCTCTAGAAGGGCTAGAATAAGCATAAATAACTCTTCTCCTCCTATCTAGCTAGTTACTAGTTAATAAGCTAAAATAATACTTCTTTTAATACCCCTATTATTACCTAAGCTACGTAGGTAATTACGTTATATAATTATATAACCTAAGAGGGTATAAGCTTAGCTCTAGCTAAGTATACTCTACTTTCTCTTATAAGGGACATACTAAAGAAAGAATCTAGGAAAAATCCGAGAAACACCTAAAAAATATCTAAAATAAATCCCAGAAAATCCGGAAAAGCCTTACAGAATACTAAGAAATATCTAAATTACTTAAGATATATCCAGATAATATCTAAGAAATATTCAACAAACTCTTAATATTTTAAAGATTTACTCTCTCAATAAGGGACTTTTTTCCTTAATACTTTAGAGATATATTCCCTATATAAAAAGGGATATAATATCCTAGGGACTTATTTTATAATATCTTAGGGATTTATTCTCTAATATGTAAGGGATTTATTCCCTAGAAATATATAGGATTTACCCCCTATAAATATAAAGATCCTATCCCCTATTACCTTATAGGTTTATGTCTTATAAAGAACAAGAGACTTATCCCTTATAAAATAAGAGAATTATCTCTTATGAAGGAATAAGAGATTTATTCTATATAATATTAAAAGATCTATATCTTAAGGGTTTATTCGTTATTATACTAGAGATGTATTTACTTCAGAAATATCTTAATATCTCAAGGTATTATTCCTTACTCTCTTAGGGATTTATTCTTAAAATACTAAAAAACCTATTTCTTATAATACTAGGGATTCATTTTTTTTAAAACATACTAGGGACTTATATCCTATAAATAATAGCAATTCTTTTCCGATAATATTAGAGATTTAATCTCTATAATATAGATTTCTACCTTTCATAATTATAATAAGAGATTTTATCTCTTTAAAGAAATAAGAATTATAATATATAACAATTAACAAAGAAATAAAAGAAGGATTTCGTTCCTTAATAAAAGGTAGTTTCCTTCCTTAATAAAAAGAAGCTTATTTCCTTAATATAAGAGGATTTACTTCTTTAATAAGAAGGAATTTACTTCCTTAAAAAGGGATTTATATCCTTAATATAAAAGAGAATTATTTCCCTAACATAAACAAAGAAATAAAAACGGGAAAAATAGAATTTATATCTTTAATATAAAGATTTAATATCCTTAGTATAAAGAGATTTATTTCTCTAAATATAAAGAAGGATTTGTATCCTTAATAAAAAGAAGGGATATATATTCTTAATATTAAAGGCTTTATATCCTTAATAAAAAGTAGGAATCTATATTTATAATATAAAAGAAATTCTATCCTATATAGCTAATATAGAAAGGATTCATATCCTTAACCTTAACAAAAGGGTATTTACTACTTTAATAAAAAGGGTATTTATTTCCTTAATAAAGAAAATAATAATAATAATAAAAATCTTCTACTATAGTAAGGCCTATATACTACTCCTAAAATAATAAAAAGGCTTTCTTACTTAAGGGTTAGGTCCTTACCCTTATAATATAAATACTATAAATAATAAAGTCTTAGAAGTATATATAAAAATGAAGGCTTATAAACATAATAAGAAGTATAAACGTAATACTCCCTATATAAAGTAAGGGGGGAGTATAAATAATAATAACCTATACTAAAAGAAAACAAATAATAATAATTATATAATACTTCTTATAAAGCCTACTTTAGGTCTACTAGAATAAAGTAATCTTCTAGAATTTAATATATTCTAGAGATAAATATATAAGTGGGTCTCTAGCTTAATATATATAAGGCGTTAAAGTAGACCTAAAGTAAACTATACCCCTACTTAAAAACTATATATAACTAAGGGATTATATTATACCTGTCTAAGGTTAGTTACTAGAGTATTATAATACCTTTTTATATATATAAAAAAAGGTATCTTATGATAAGATATAATAAGAATGCTTTAGGCTTTGCCTTACGAAAATAATATAAAGAAGTTTTGGTTCTAAAGTAAATATAATAATATAAATAATAATATTATAATAAGACTATAAGACTAATAACATATAAAGATATAATGTTAGGTTTAGAATTATACTATAGCCCCTTTATAAAAAGACTATAATAAATTTGCCTATATTATAGGTATAATTTAGGAAATACTATATAAGTATTTTAACTTATAACCTCTAGTAAGTAGGCAAAATAATATAGAAACCCTATATATTCCTACTTAGAAGTAGACCCTCTAAATATTACTATATAAAGTTAGATATATATTATACTAGGGCTAATCATATTAAAGCTAAACGGGCTACTAAGGCTCTTATAATAAAGTTATTATATAAGATTACTCCTTAACCTAAAAGGTTAACCTTCTAGTAAGGTACTATAAAAGCTATTATATAAGATTACTCCTTAACCTACCTTCTAGTAAGGTATTATAAATACTACTATACGAGAGATAACTCCTTAACTAAAGAGGTCTTTCCTAAGAGGTTCTTATAACTTGAAGTATAAGAAGATTTACTATTATAAGTAAGGCTTTATGCCTCTCCCTCTTCCTTATTCTTATAACTTATAATAAATCCTTAAAGATATTAATACTAAACCTAATATATAAAAAAAGCTAAGCCTATATAAAGTATACCCTTTAATACTAATAATATATAAGAGATCGCTAGAGAGTTTAGTAATAATATAATTAATAAATCCTACTCCTTTACTAACTACTCTATTATATATAGAGAGTATATTATTAATATAGCCCTTAAGAGGGCTTCTATTAATACCCCTAGAGGGTATACTTATAATTATATTATTGTTAAGTAAGTAGACCTAATAATAGAAGCTAAGCGGGTTATTATATACCTTATAGAGTAGCTCTTCTTTAAGTAGGTCCTCTATACTATTAAGGTAGAGGTAGCCTAAGCCTATTAGGGGAATATTAATAAGTATAGCTTATACTAACTGCTTTAATATAGAGAGAGTATTATTAATAATAGTATAGCTAGCAGATAAAGCGGTAATAGAGGTAGTATTAGTAGTATAGGTAGTATATAAGAGGATAGGTTAATAGTTTTATAGTTAAAATAGTTAAAAACTATATTATTATTAATAGAAAGTTAAAGATTATAAGGCTATAGGCATATATAAGTATAGCTATAGTTAGGAGAGTTAGGATTACGTGACCGAAGGCTATACATTATTAAGAGGCGCGGAGTTAGAAGGTCTATTATACTTAAGTAAGTAAAATTACTATATAGTAGCTAGAGGCTAAAGATATAATATAAAGGTACGTAGAAGGTTTCTTTTATATTTATAAAAGTAAGGGTTCTACTAGGAAATAAAGCTTTAATATAATGATAATAATAATAGCTATATAGATTCAATAAAAGGCTTATAATAAGGAAAAATATATATAATCCTAGTTTTCCCTTAAGATATAATACTATATTTATATAAATATCTCTTTTCCCCCATATAATAGGTTTTTAAGACAATGTCTTATAAAGCGTAAGCTACATATACTACATATACCTTAAGGGGGATATAAGATATTATATAAATATCTTATAAAACCCTTATATAAAGAAGACTTATAAAATAAATAATAAATAATAATACTTAATAATAAACTATATAATATAGCATAGTATATTATAGTACTTATAATTCAGGCTATACTGTGGATAGAAAGGTCTGGAAAGTCCTAGAAAGCCTTATCTTTAATATACTTACTAGCTAGAACCAAAAGGGTTTAAGCTATAATCTTAATATATACCTAAGCCTAAATAGGCTACATATATACATAATAAACTACATAATATATTAAATTATCTATTGCCCAAGTAATTACGTAATAGAAGCCTCTAGAAGGGCTAGAGTAAGTATAAATAACCCTCCTTTCCTCCTAGCTAGCTACTTAGAATAAGTAAGCCGAAATAATACTTCTTTTAATACCCTTATTATTACCTAAGCTATCTAAGTGATTACGTCATATGATTATGTAGCCTAAGAGTTTCTATATAAATAAATAATACCATTTAATTCTATCTTAATACTAGTACTGTTATTTATATTATTAATAATATAGATTATTTTACTAATACTTTTAATATTAATAGAATAGTTAAATAGGAAAAGGCTAACTCTGTAAGTATTATAACTTATAGGGATATAATTGTTTAATTACTATAAAACCAATATATAATATTATATGACTACTATTACATAGCTAAACTAGGTATTAATCTTATAAGTCAGTCTTAATTAGATAAGTAGAATATAGCTTTAATAGTTTATAAGCCTACTTCTTTATTATATAATATAACTAATAATATAGTATTAGTTAAAGGGGAACAAATGAATAACCTATATTATTTTAATGCTTAAGTTGTTAAAGATTCTACTTTTTTAACTAATACTATAAATAATATAACTACTAAAGATACTAATACTTTATCATAGTATAGACAACTAGGCTATATGAATACACAAGCTTTAAAACAACTATATAAGGATAATATTGTAATAGATAATATATTTAAAATCAATAATATTTCTTATAAAACCTATATATCAGGCATATTTATAAATAAAGTAAATAAAATATCTATACATAGGCTAAAGGATTACCCTTACTTATATAAAGTAGCTACAGATATATAATACCTAAAAACTATAGTAACTATAGATACTATATTATATTTATTAATAAAAAGATCCGTTTCGCTTTTAGAAAGTTATTAAAAACCAAGAGTAAAATAGAAGTGTATTTATCTTTTCTAAAATGTAAAAGATAATATGAGACTATTATATTTAAAATAACAGAGTTTAGTACTAATAGGGGTACTAGATTTAATAATAAACCTATCAATTATAAATATATTAAAAGCGGTATCAAACATAATACTACTTTCGTTTTTATATATAAACCTAATAGTTTATAAAACGTATTATGTACACTATAGTGAACAAAATAAGAAGTATATTTAAACTAGTAAATTTACCTAAATACCTATGGGGAAAGACCTTTTAGCTGCTATATATATTTATATAATAGAACCCCTTATAGCAGTATAAATTATTAAACTCCATTTAAATTTAAGAATAATATAAAACCTAAGATGTTCCATATCAAAATATAGGGTAGTATATATTATTATAAGAATACAGATCCTAACCTAAAAAAACTAAATAATGGAGCTATTAAAGCTATACTAGTTAATTATAGATCTAATAGCCATAACGTATACAATATATTTAAGAAGAAAGCAATATAGGTTAGAGATATAACTATTTATAAAAATATATTCTTATCTTCAAATAATAATAATGATACTAATAATAATATTATAAAGAATCTATATAAACTTAGCGGTTTTTATAATAATTAGGATAATAATCCAAGTCTGAATCCAGAAGATAAAAATACTACAACTAATAGAAATACTACCAATAGTAATAATAATGATACTAGTAGTAACAATACTAGTAGTAAGTCTAAATTTACTAGAGAAATCCCCTATAAATTACATAAAGACTTTAAAGACTATAATTAGGTAGAAGAAGAAGAAAGTAAACTATACACTATAAAAGATTACTCTTAACTAAAGATAATTTATTTGCTTATAACTATAATAAAAATACCTTAGTTATATTAAGTATAAATACTTTATTAGAACCATATATATAAATAAGCTATAACGTTAGATATTAAATCTAAATAAGTTAAGGCTATAGAAGAGAGAATATCTAATTTATATAAATCAATTACTTAGACTATTGTAGATACTAACTAATAAGTTCGGAATTACGCCGCAGCCCCTTTGCAAAAAGACTATAATAAAACCTAGTTTGCAGGTATAATTTAGGAAGCACTATATAGGTATTTTAACCTATACCTTCTACTAGTCAAGGAAAATAATATAGGAACCCTATATATTCCTACTTGGACGTAAACCTTCTAAATATTACTATATAAAGTTAGATATATCCTATACTAGGGCTAATTATATCAGAGCTAAATAGGCTACTAAGGCTCTCGTAGTAACGCCCTCGCTAAACCTTTTAGCAAGGTGCTACGAAAGCTACTATATGAGATAACTCCTTAACTTGAAAGGTCGACCTTCTAGTAAGGTGCTGCGAAAGCTACTACATAAGATAACTCCTTAACCAAGAAGGTCGACCTTCTAGTAAGGTGCTATAAAAGCTACTACACGAGATAACTCCTTAACCCACCTTCTAACAAGGTAAATACTACTATACGAGAGGTGACTTCTTAACTAAAGAGGTCTTTCCTAAGAGGTTCTTATAGCTAGAAGCATAAGAAGCTTTATGAGCAGGGCCTTATAACTCTCCCTCTTCCTTATCCTTATCTAACCTATAATAAATCCTTAAAGATACTAGTACTAGACCCTATATATAAAAACGCTAAGCCTACGCGAGGCACGCCCTTTAATACAAATAATATAAAAAAGCTTACTAGAGAGTTTAGTATTAATATAATTAATAAAACTTGCTCTTTTATTAACTACTCTATTATATATAGAGAGCATATTATTAGTATAGCCCTTATAAGGGCTCTCCTTAATACCCTAGGGAACCCTATAAGGTATAATAATATTATAGCTAAGTAAGCTAACTTAGTAGTAGAAGCTAAGCGAATTATTATATACCCTATAGAGTAACCCTTCTTCAAGCAGGTCCTCCGCACTATTAAGGCAGAGGCAGCCTAGGCCCCTTAGAGCTTAAATATTAGTAAGTATAGCTTGCGCTGAATAGAGAGAGCGTTGCTAATAATAGCATAGTAGCGGACGAAGCGGTGATAGAGGTAGTATTTAATAGCGGCGTGGGTAGTGCGCGAGAGGATAAGTTAATAGTTTTGTAGTTTGAATAATTAAAAACTACGTTATTATTAATATGAAGTTAAAGATGGTGAGGCTATCTAGTGGGGCATGTATAAGTGCGGCTGTGGTTGGGAGAGGTTGTTAGTAAGATCACGTGACCGAAGGCTGTGTGTATTATTAGGAGGCGCGGAGTTAGAAGGTCTGTTGCACTTAAGTAGGTAAAATCACTATGCAGTGGCTAGAGACTAGATACTAACTATAATATCTATATATTAGGTAGAAGATAGGTTTTCAAAATTAAGCATAATACCAAACATTACCTATAAGATATAAAGCCCGTTAGGTAGTATAAGGATTTAATTAGTATATAGATAGTATACTAGCTATTACTATAAATGAAAAAGCATTAGATTTTGTTTATAATAATACTTTAAAGTATATTAAGATTAAAAAGCTGGGGGTTCTTACTATTTTTCTTAGAAATGAAATTAGTATATCTTAGGTTACGTAATCGTAGTCAATAGCTTCAGAGGGTAAATAATCAGTATAAATAGCTTCGTATGAAAGTCTCTACCTTCTAAGTAAGAGAGAGAGAGAGTATTCTAGAGGGATAGGCTAGTCACTTAAACTTAAGCGTTAGTTTCTAGAGCCTTCTATACTTATATAAGCTATTTATTAAGCTGCCCTACTTATTTCCTTATATAGGCTTTTTATTATATAAGAGTATAACCTTAACCTATATAAGGTTTAACCTTATTCTAGGTAGTAAAATCTTATCAGATTCCATAGCTTTCTAGAGGTTTCTTTACATAGTATTACAGTACTAATAATACTATAATATACTATATTATGTAATTAACCTCCATTATATAGCTCTTATATTATTATTATAAAATATAGTATAATCTCTTATATAATCTCTAATACCCCCCCTTAAGGTATATATAGCTTATTTCATAAGAGATACTATATATAGGGGTTATTTTACTAGAAAACTATATAGGAAAAATTTAAGTTATATAGTATAGAATAAATTTAGTTATAGTAGAAAAACCTTTCTAGGTAAAATCTAGTATTTTTATTTCAAGGGAAAACTAGATTTTAGTTATTAATATAGTTGTTTATTAAGCAATTTATCAAGTCTTTTAATAATCATGTCTTTTGTTTTTATTATATTTATTTATAGGTTTATTATAATCTAGTAAAAAACCCTTTATAGATATATTATAAGTATCTTTAATCGAGTGAAAAAGTATTTTTTAATAACAGCTTGGATAATATATCCGCTATATTATCTTTAGTGTTAATATAATATAGAAATACTTTTTTAGATATAATGTTATCCCTTGTAAAATGATATTTTATATTAATATACTTAACTTTCTTATGAAATTCTGGATTTTGAGCTAGCTTTTGAGTAGCTTTATTATCTATTCATATTTTAGGCTTTTCTAAAGCCTTATCTTCTAGAACTATATATACATATATATATAGTTATAGTTGTTATATAAATATATAGCTTCTTTAATAGACCTTGTTAGAGCTATATATTTAGCTTCATAGCTACCTAAAGCAACTGTTTTTTATTTTATATTATTCTAGCTTATTATATTATATAGTCTAACAGTAAATATATAGCTAGTAATAGATTTTCTATTATTTAGGTCTCTAGCCTAATTAGAGTCTATGAAACCAATAATAGCTAGTTTTTATTATAGTTATAATATAATCCTGAATTGGGATATTTATTAAGGTATCCCTATATTTTGTTTGGAGCTATAAAGTGCTCTTTAGAGGGATCACTTATATATCTAGCATAGGTTATAATAGCTGGGGCCATATTAAGCCTAGGTTTTAAGGCTAAATAAAGTAAAGCCCCTATTTGCTATTAATATATAGTTATATCTTCTAGCTTTGCTATATCTTCGTTATTATATAGCTTTATATTATTATCCATAGGTATTTCAGCTAGGTATATATTTTTGTTTTATACTAAGTAAGTATTTTCTTAGTATATTAGCTTTGATATATATATAAAGCTTTATTATTTTAGTCTATAGTTATTTCGTAACCTAGGAATTTACTAGGTACCCCTATAGGCTTTATCTTTATACTCTTTGATAAAGAGTTATATATATATTTAGTAATAGTATTATTAGGCGTGCTTATAAACATATTGTCTATATAGCACGCTATAATAGCTTTTTTACTATTATTATTTAGAATAAATAGAGCTTTATTATAAAGTAAAACTCTAAAGCCTATATTAGTTAATATTAACTATAGATATTTATACCAGGAAGGGCTAGAACTAACAAGAACTAGAAAGGATAATAAATAATATAACTCTATCTATAACTAGGTAAGAATATTAAAAGTAGGCTTAAAAGATATATAAAGTAATTCGCAGATCTAATTAAAAGAGATTATCTAAATTAGATACGAATTCCCCAAGAAAATATTAAAGAACTAGGCATAGGATTATTAAGGTACTAATAGTAAAAAAAACATATATAATACTAAAGTCTACTACGCTCTTCTCCTCTACGCTCTACTTTATAATCCTCCTATAATAAGCCTATGCGCTAAGGGGGGCTTTTTAAAAGCTATATAGCTAAATCTATCTTATCCTATTCTAATTATCCCCTTAAGACACTTTGTAGTATTATAAAGGAGAATCTTAATAAATAAATAAAACTACTTCTATAAAAGCTATAAGTAAACTCTATTTATAGACCCCTTCTATTAATAATATCTTCTAAGTAAGCAATCTTATTACTAAGAAGGTCTCTTAGGTTTAACTATCTTCTACTATAAGTTATACCTTAATAATAACTTTATTACCTCTTCTTTCTTATGATACTCCTTATTTTATTCTAGTCCTTAGTATAGCTAAAACCATCCGCTTTATTATACTAAGTATAAAAGGTTATAATAATACGCTCTATTAGATATATTCTATTTGATCTGATCCTATTAGTTAACCCTCTACTAGATATAATCTATATAACTATAATTATACTTGAAAGATTAGGTTACTTAGGATATAATGGTATATCTATAAGTATAGTTCTTAGGTATAGCTTAGTAGTCATATTATAACTTAGTATTTATAACACTTATAACTAAAGTTAGTATCTAAGGTATTTAAGTTTATTATTAGGTATTTAAATAAAGTAGATCTAGATAATACTAATAATCTATAATTAGAACGAGGGATATCCCCTATAGGAGATAGTATAATATTATTATTATTCCTAAAGTTTATTATATTATCATTTATAAGTAAAGGAGTAATAGGGTATAGAGAGAAAAAAGGGACCTTTTTAAAGTCTTCTTAGCTTAGTAAGGTATCTTATAGAGCTAATTATTATTAGTAGTCAGGTTATAGAACTCTAAAGTAATTATAGAGATATATTAGTTAACTAAGGGGATCTCTAAATTAGTAAATAATATACTATCACTTAAGGTTATATTATTAAAATATAGTAATATTAATTATTCTTAGATTAGAGCCCTAGCTTATTTAATATACTAGAGGCTATATATAAGTCTATCTTTCTATTGAACTAAATTAATTATATAAGCGCTAATTAATAGGAGCTTTGAGAGTTATCAAGGAGCTTCTATCTTATAATACTACGTATTAAGGCTTTATATAGCCTTAATAAAGTATTAATTACTATTCTAGTCCTATATAGAGTTATAATAGAAGTAGTTACTATTTATCTAGTCTATAAAGATTATAGCCTAGTAATAATTACTATAGTTTAGTAAGAACAAGCCTCTAGTAGTATCCTAAAAGTTTATTACTTCTTTCCTCTTAAGCTCTATAGAGGTTATATTAATCTCTTTTCTAAGTTACTAAGCTAGTTGATTAAGTGGGATATAGATATTACGAGGGTAGCCCTTAATTATAAGTATAAAAAGGGCTATAACTTCTAAATTATCTAACTCTTTAGTCCTTATTAATTTCTTTTATATATTATATAGGTCTAATAAATATTCTATCTAAACTAAGTCTTAATGAATAATCCTCTTCTATACTAGATTACTAAGTAATTTATAGACTTTTAGCTTTATTATATATATTATAAGACTACTAGTATAGGTTTAACTTTATTTAATATAGAGTTTCCCTTAGGTCTCTTTATATTAAATACTACTAAGGCATTAATAAGCTTATATATAATATCTCATAAAGTAATAGGGGCTAAGTAAGGCGGTATAAATAGTTTTATAGATCTAGAGTAGTAAAAGTTTTTTATAAAATTAATAAATTACTATATATTATAATCCCTCTTATACTTCTTATATTAATGTCTTTTATTTATATTCTCGATATTTAATTACTTAGATAGCTCTTCCTCTCTTTCTAACTCCTCTAGATTAAAGGGCCTATTAGGTTAATTTATAAATTAATATCCTTAGGGACTAGTAGGTTAATATCTATTTTATCGAGAGAGGAAACTTTTAGATCTAAAAATCGAGGGGTATACTAAGCTATCTAATTTTTAATCTCTTTTTAAGTTATATCCTTCTTAATCCCCTATTCTCTTATTTTAAGGAATTAATTACAAGGGAATCTATTTACCTTTAATTAGAACTAATATCCTTTTATACGTATTTTATTAGTAAACGCTATTAATAATTAAGTAACCTATATTTAACATCTTACATTTATAAGCTATTTTAGTAATACTAAGCTTCTAATATATGTAAAAAAAACCTAAGCTAATTAATAAAATATAAGCTAGAAGCTTATAATAGATGGTCTATATATTAAAGTTTAATAAAGTATCTTATTAGAATCTCTCTAGCTTTATTCCCTAATAGAAGACTTATAGTAATAAATATTAGGGTTTATAGTTATCCTTCTACTCCTCTTCTTAACTACTAATTATTATAGAACTAGTTTCTCTTATCTTATAGATTGATTAGTAAACTTATAGTAATTGCTTTAATAGACTTAGGTACTTATAAATAAATAAGAAATATATTAGAGGTCTTAGCCTTAATCCGGATAGTTATAATATCTCTTAGATCTCTATCTTTGAAGTTATCTTCTATACCTCTAAGTATATTATAGCGAAGTAGCTAGCTAGGCTTAGTAAGCCTTATAAGGTAATAGGTAACTATTAAGATATCCTCTAAATATATTAGAGTTATAAACTCTAATATACTAATAGTATTATATATACTAGCTATGATATACTATAAGTATAAAGAGCGAATTATCTTCTCTACTACTTCTAAGGTCTTATTTTAATACTTAATAAGGTTATACTTTAATATTAAGTTAGAAGGGTCTATCTAATTAATAATATTATTAATTCTAAGTAGAGGAAGCGCTTTATATATAATTAATAGGGGCTAATAACTAAGCTCATTAGGAGGTCTAAAGCCTAGAATATCTCTATTATTTTATCCCTATACCTAAAACCTACTTATACCTAGTTTATTAAGTATAGGCTTAGTTAACAACCTAATATTAAGGGTAAAAAGGTTTAAGAACCTTAACTCCTAGATATCAATATCTAAGGCTTTATTATTATAAAAGATAATTTTTCTTATCATAATATACTAGAAGGAAAGTTAATAGAGGGTAAGTACAAGTAATTTATAAACTAAAGAGCTAAATAGAAATAGAAATAGAAGTAAAGAAAGAGCTATAGTATACTAATTATTATTATATTATTAATATATGAATTAAACTTAAGAGCGAATATATATATATCTATATAAGAGAGAGTCTCTAGAGGGCTAGAGGGGTTAGGAGTATATACTTTTATATCTACTAATTACCTGAATAATATAGTAATTTATTAATAGCTTATAAAAGGAATAATTAACTCTCCTCCCTTTCTCTCCTTAACCTTAATAAAGTAAAACGGACTGAGAATAAAAAACTTATAATAAATAGAATAGTACATTAGAGTGGTTATATATGGGAAAAGAATATAGAAAATAATAATTAGTAATAGCTATTATAAAAAGCAATCTAGTTATAGAACTAAGTAAATATCCTCCTCTATCATCTATTATTAACCTCTCCTCTTATAATAACTACTTTTATCTAATTACTTTAATCTTAATCTAGCTCCTTTATATTTTCTCTCTTATATCTATAGATTATCTCTTCTTATTATAGCTAATTATAACTTCCTTATATTAGGTATTAAAAATACTAATCAACCTCACCCTTATTATCTCCTATTAGTAATAACTCTCTAAGTCCTTAGTCCTAATATCCCTATACTTCAAATAAAGAAAGATAATATACTTCTTTTTATTTAATATTCTGATAACTAACTTTAGGTATTCCTTCTCTTCCTTATTATTATTCTGCTACTTTCTAGCTAATAAATATAATTCTTAGGTAGTTATAAGCCTTACTTACCTTTAACTTAATATCCCTAACAATAAATATAAGAATACCGAAGGTATATCTTAATAATTTCTATTCTAACTTTATAAACTATGAATAATTTTTAATAAATACTTATAGTATATATAGTTCTATATCTATATGATACCTCTTTAATAACACTTTAATAACTATAAAACATAAAATAATAATTATAATAATATTTCCTTCACGGAATAAATACTTTAAAAATCTATATAAGTTCTAATAATATCAATAACCTTTTATATATATATTTATAATCCTTATATTGATAGCTATAAATGCTTATAAAAATAGTGCACGGACCATATAGTGATCCGAGTACGATTCTACTGAATAAGCTTAATAATTAGCCGTTTAGTAGCTATATTTTAGAATATCTTTCCCCTTACTTCATGAGGGTAGGATTTATAACTTAGAAATAACATCAATAATATCAACGATTTCTTAATTAATTAACTCTATCAAAAATGCCTCCTTATGCTTAATTTATTATCGCTTATCATGATCAAAACTAGCCTATAAATACTTATTCTATAGGCTGCTTTAGCGTCCATTTTGCTACCTATATACCTATTCTTATAATAAATACTTAGAGGTAGCCTTTATATTATAGATACTTTCTAATAAGACTACTAAAGTAATAAAGCTAGCCTTCTAGAAGGCGTATCTTAGTAAATAAGACTTTAAATAAATATTCAGAGTAACTAAGGGGTCTAGAGACTTCTACTCTTAAGTCTTTATCTATACTTCTACTACCTTCCTTACTAGATTATAAGAGATAAAGGTCTTTTAGTATATAGTAGCTATATTTAGCTTATATATTTAATGCTAAAGTAGTAATAATATAGTACTCTATGATAAAGTGCAGGCTTATACTACTAGGAACCTTATAATTAGTATTTATATCTATAAACTATATTTTAAATATATCTCTATACTAGGTAGTCCTTATACTAACTACTTCTTCTATAAGACTTAAGAGAGTTACTTACATAATAGTTTAAGTATTTATAAGCGCTATAAGTATAAGATGGAATATAATAATAAGGTAAGGAGGAGTAGAGAGTTTAATAATATTGAGGAGATTCTATAGTTCTAGATCCTAGTAAGCTATAATTATAGCTATAGCTAAGTTTAACTTCTCGCTTCTTTAGAATAATTTGTATTATTAATAAGCTTAGGAATATTACCCTAAGGCTAGGTTTATATACCATTATTACACTTTTATAATAGAGCTACCTCTAGGATTTAACCTTATAGAAATTATAAACTATTTACGCCTTTATATTATAAATTAAGGAAAGAAAGTAGGATTTCTAAGTATATTTATATAAAATAGGGGGGAGCGAAAAAAAGAAAAAGGGGTAGGAAGTTAGTCAAGTTATAGTAAGGAATCGAGGTAAATAATATATAAAAAGGTCTATAAAACTAAATTTAAAATATATCTAAGTATAAAATTAATAAGATCCCCTTTATAAATATCCTTCTTTTTCTCTCTAGTAATAATTATACTCTGATTTAATATTAATGGATAAAACTATTTTACTAGGGGGGTTATTAATATCTTCTCTAGGGGGGCTAATAACTACGATTTTAATACCCTCTTTCTCTTTTTCCTTTTCTCTCTTATCCTTAGGTTATTAATCTCTTATTTATTTAATAAGAGAGGTCTTTAGTATTATTACTAAGAAGTTGAAGTTTTTATGTATCCCTAGGCTTAATAACCTTATTAGAATTACTAATAGATATTAAAGTTATTAGTAGCTATAGGAAATAGAGTAAACGTTAGTACTTTACTATAAAAGTTATTACTTTACTACTTTATCTTTAGAGTACTATAACTCTATGCATATAAGGGCTATAGTAAAATAAAGTATATGTTTTGATTTAGCTCTCAATTCCACGTCGATTAGTGTACCTTTCCATGTTATATAACTAGGGTTAATATATTCTAAATACTTTCGCAAAGCTAAGGTTAAAGTTTCAAGGTAAAACAAGGCGAAATAAGGCGAAACAAAACGCTATATCTAAGCGTTATTAGCTGCATATATATGCAACAAAGCGCATTAAAGCAAAGATATGCGCATAGCTAAGACAACGCTAAGTTTCATATATAACAAAGCGCGCCTAAGCGTCTAAGAGGCTCTAGCGAAACTACTGCCTACTTATACCTACCTTTTCCCCTAGCTTTTTAACGCCTTAGATATAGTATTCAACTATGGAATATACACTTATTGATATCTACATTTTCTCCTCTATTCGCATAGATTATGCAATAAACGAAAAGGATCACTTTATTGCATTATTCATTGCCTGAAATTTATCTCCATTATATTAGCGATTTTTCTACCTCTCTTTCAACCTTCCTAGCCGTGCTAATAGTAGCTATATTATTACTATATTAAATAATAACGAGGAGGTGTATTTAAGTAGGTAAGGAGTTACTAATACTAGCTCTTACTCTTATTCCTAAAGTTTAAGAATATTATCCCTAGAATCTTAAACTTTCAAGATAAGAGATATAAAGAAAAATAAATCAAAATAAGTCTATAAATTATTAATTAAAGCAAACTTTAATAAAAGAAATATTATATCCTTTAGTTCCTCTGTCTTAATATACTTCTTCTCTTTCTCTTTTAATATCTCAGAAATCTTAGTAATTAGTTATTATTTAGCTTTTAATACCTTAATTACTTTCTCTAAATCCTTTAAGTATTATTTTAATTATATTATTAATTATAATAAATCCTCTTCTTTACTCTAATTACTCTCCTTAGGTATTATGAGTTCCTTATCCTCTTCTTTAGATATATAAATATTATACTCTTTATTTCTAGGCGCTAGGAAGACTTTGCTAGGCTTTTTTCTAAATTAGATCTATAAATATCTATATTACTTAGTTCCTAATACTCTCTAGAAGTTTAAATAAATTTATAAAGTTAATTTCTATTAAATATCTTTCTAATAACCTTATTACTTATTAAAGTTCTTAATTAATATAATAAGGTATTTAGAGCTTATAATAGGATTTAGAAGGGGCCCTATTATTAGTAGCTAAGCCTCTTAATAGATAATTCATTGATAGAGCCCTTAATATTAAATATTAGTATTATATTACTTACCTTAAGCCTCTCCTTCCTTATTATCCTCTTATATTTAGTATTATAATATTCTATAGTTTTTAATACTAACTATTAATTATCGTTTTAGCTTATTTCCTTTCCTTATTAAGTTGTAAGAAGGCTTATAAGTATATTTAAACCTCTTCCTCTTTTATTATTATTAAACTCTAATTAAAACCCTCTAGGTTAGTATTAAGGTTTTAATAAGTATAATAGGTTTAAATCAATTTAAAAAATAAGAAGGGCTAAAGCTAGTTAAAGCATAAATACTTAATTAGTTTATAAATAGGGTAATAGGAAAGTATAACTAAGAGTTAATATCTCTCTCCCCCCTAATTTATATTAATAATATATAAGTAATTAGCTTATAACTAGTCTTAACTACTCTATTACCCCTTAGGTTATATATAGATATTACTTTCTTCCTTATATTATACTTTTTATTAAGCTTAATAATAATATCCTTATTCTCTAGGCCTCTACTAATAATAATCTTACTATATAATCTATAGTAATAAAGAATCTCTTCCTAAATAACCTTTATAATCTTAGCTAAAGTTGCTCTCTTAAGCTAATAAGCTTTAAGCTATCTTATAAGTAGATCCCTTATTTCTATAAAGTACTACTTACTTACTCTTTATATATCTAATAAGATCCTTATAAAGAGTAATCTTTTTAAAGAGCTATAAGTCCTTATATTATTTATATATTAAGCTCTCCTCCTTTAGTAATTAGAGTAACTTCTTAAGGATTTACTAATCTCTGAATATATATTACCCTATATGTAGTAATTAGATAATCTCCTTGTTATTGCTTACTTACTTTGATAACTACTCTCCTTATAAGCTCTTATAATTAGCTTTTTCTACTATTTAGGATTATTAATAACTTATTATAATATTAGCTTTTAATTTATTAATCTAGTAAGAAGTAAGTAATTCTAAATATAATAATCTAACGTTTTAGTCTTAAAATTATAATACTATTGGTTTTATAAATACTAGTATTTAAAGTGAGCGAGGGTAGGCCCAGTATAAAGTCTAAATCATTAATAATGTTAAGTTATATTAGAAAGTAGCTTGCGAGGTAGGAATAATATAGGAAGCCTAACGAGATAGGTTATATAATAGGTTATATAACTACTCGCTAGGTCCTAGTTATTCTAACCTAGGCTATAGATCCAAAGTTAGATCTAGCTTACTAGGCGAGTAGGGGTCCTACCTACTATATAAGTAGGCGAATATTCCTATACTAATAGTTCTTTTTATACTAGTAATCGCCTAATAAGCCTACCTAATTATACGAATTAAAACAATAAGTTGGAAGGTATTATTAGCTTCTAAATAAAGCGAAAAGTAGCTATTTTTAGCTATGATCCTATCCTTCTATAAATACTTATTATTATATTATTATTATACTAATCCTTCTATTATTCTCATTACCTATCTTTTAATATAAGTTATTAATTTATTCCTATTAATAAGGTAGTCTAATACCCCGTTAAGTATTACCTTCCTTAGTACGTTAGTAGGGTTATTTTGTTTTATTAACCTATTAGATCTTAAATAGCTTATAGCGCTTATATAACTAATAGAGGGCTATAATATCAATTATAAGCCTCTTTTCTTTCATAGTACTAAGTTTAACTAAATACCTATATAATGAGTATAAGTTAGTATATATTACTATAGGGATAGAGTTAGTAATACCTAGCTTAGTAGTAACTTATTAGAGGGTTAAAGCGATAGTAAAAGCGAGGTCCGCGCTGGTAACTATAGTATAAATCTCTAAAGCTAATATATTATAAGTAACTTATTTATACTTAGTAAAGCTATAATAGATAATATGACTATTAATTCTAAGGTTATATTATTTATTATTTTGTTAGTAAGTATAATAATATAACCTAACTATAACATAAGGTCTTAATTATTAATAAATAATCTATTTATAAGTATAAATAGTTTAGTAATAAGTAATAATAATATAATAAGTATTAAGCCTTAGTTAAGGTTATCCTTTAGCTATTATAAGCGCTTATTAAGGGTAGTAATATTTTTATTAGTTAGATCCTAGTATTAGGTAGTAGTTGATAAGTTAAAATAAGCTTCTAGTTAGTAAATTAAGGCTATATAAGCCTCTCTAGCCTGCTACTTAATACACTACTCTTTTACTAGTATCTTCTTAAGTATCTTCTTCACAGGGTTAATCTCAGCACCTTAGCCCTTTTAATATGATATAATAGCGCTAGTACTAGCAATAGAGATTATTCTATTATTAAAAGTAATAGGGGTTTAAGGCGTAAGTTTCTCCTTAGGTTTAGTTATAAATTTAGCTTTCTAGAGCTCTTCGTCTTTAATGATAGAAAAAGTATTATTAGAGAGACTAGTCGTATTATCTATTTATATATTAATAATAATAAAGTAAGGGCTTGAGTTATTGGTAATAAGTAGGTAGGAGTTAAAAGCAGAACTAGTTATATATAACTTATTATAATAATAAGCACTAGAAATAGCCTACTAATAGGTACTAGCTTTAGTAATACTATAGAGGGGTTTAATAGCTTTTATAATAATCCTAGGGGGGTAGAGATTTTAAATCTAGTTAGGTAGTTAGATATAAATATTACGCGCTAGTATTATTTAGAATTATATATAAGCTTAAGTAATATCCCGAATCTAAATAATATAATTAGGGCTAAACAATAAGGTAATTACTAAAAAGAAGCGAACGCTATAACGCTAGATTATTAGTAACTAGGTTAAAATACCCTACTTATTAGTATTACTAATACTATAAATAACTACATAGGACTTCTTAATAGGGGTAAAAGTCTTATTCTTAATCTTATTAATTATATAGGATTAAAAAATAGCTATATTACTTAGTTAGGTTATAGATCTCAAATTTAAATACTTTATAATTAAGGCGGGTATTAATCTCTTTCTTATAAGACTCCTAAAAGGGGGGACTATTAGTAACAAGCTTACTAGATTTATATAAAGCTCGAGAGAGTTCCTAATTAGCCTTCTCTTTTATTAAAATAAATATTATTAGGTAATTAATTTCTAGTTTGAGTATATTAGATAGGTTAGTAATAGGGTTCTTCTAGTATTATCCTCTATACTAGGGCAGAGGGGGGTTAGAGTTAGCTTAGTAGCCTTAGGGGTAATAAGGGTTTATAGGTTATTATTATTAAAGCCTCTAAGGGCCTTAGGATTACTATAAAAAGGTTTTATAGTAATAAGGGGGAATTCTTAGGAGCTATAGAGTAGCTAAATAGTAGTTATTTCGCTTAAAATAGTAACTAATTAGTAGAGGCCCTACTATTTATTCTTTTCTTAATATACTCTAACTTATAATTATAATAAGAGGTAGATAATATTATTAGTACTAGGGCTATTATAAGTAGCAAGGGTATCTATAACTTTATATTTAGAGTATTATTCTTTATTAATCCTCTATTATAATATTAATCACTTTAGCTCTGGTAGTAATATTAAAGAAGGGAGTGGGGTTATTACTAATCTATAAGTATATATTAAAAATAAGTAGAGTAAGTATAAAGCTATTAGGGCTATCGGTATTATTAATAAACTTAATTACTATTCAGAGGGTAAGAGGGGGCTTAATATAGGGGACTTCCTACTAAATAATAATGCAAGTATAATATAGAGGGCTATAATACCTCTCTATTTTACTAATTTAATAATAGGCCCTAATAGGGATAGCTTTGACTACAATTACTATTAATTTAGTATTATTTTTAAAAGATTCTATTATGAAGTTTAACCTAGTATTTATAATAATATAATTAGGTAGTCCCTAATAGATATAAATCTAATAGAGGTAGAGGGTTTCCTAAGTAGTCTTTATAAAGAGATTAGAGAGGAAGTAAATTGTATTAAAGCTAGTAGCTATACTAATAATATATTGGGTTACTTTACTTTTTAGGTAGATAGTATTATAAATAATCTTATAGTTGAATTAATAATTATTCTAGAGGGAGAATTTAACCCTCTAAGGGGCTCCTATATTTAATTAGTAATATTAGTAAACCCTAATTAACTACTTAATTACTACTCTTTAAATAAGGTAACTATTATACTAGAGGAGGGTAGATAATTTAGTAATATAGTAATAGAGGGGTAATTAAATTATTAGTAGAAGCGCTATAGCTTAATATCTATTAAATAGCTAGTTTAAATAAAAGTCTCTTGTTTCTTAAGGAGAAGCTAAGCATAGCCCTATTTATATATAACTAGGGCTATAATATTACTCTAAAATAAGTAGTTATAGAGGTTATTAAACTAAATACCTATTTAATTTATATCACTTAAGTAGAAGAGAAAAGGGGTATTAGAAGGTATTATATAGAAAATTATACTACTAAATACAGTTTTAATAGTAATAATACTAAACGTATCCTTATAGGGGCTATCTCTAAAGTATATTCTCACTTAGCTAGTATTTACCCTATTAATCGCTATTAATAAGTAAATCAACTATAAAGTAATAACCTACTACTAGCTAGTAGTAGAGACTATAGTAACACTTAAATCTAATATAATACTATAAAAAACTTCCTTAGAATACTTACTATTAAGCATAAATAAATAGGTTAGAATAGAAGCTCTAAATAGGATAAGCTAAGTAAATAAGAGGGTAAGCTTAGGGTTAGTAGCTAGGTTAATACCTATAATTATATAAAGGGTAGCCTAGTTTAGTAGTAAATTAACTAACCTATTATTATTAATTGAAAGTATAATATTAGTAATAAATATAATAAACTTATAAGAGGACGAGGGCTAGGATTAATCCTACTAGTAATCCTAAAGGTATTTCTTTATTTTACTATTAATATTAGGGTTATTTGCTAGGGCTTCCTAGTCCTCGCTATTACTTTTAAAGTTAATAAAGAAGGTATTAAGCTCTTCTTTAGTAATATTTTAAGAGTATTTAAACTTAAACTTATTAAACTCTTAGGTCTATTTATTATTACTATACTTCTAGGATTAATATTCTAGCTTATAGTAAATCTAGCACTTTTGTAGCTTATTATAGCAATTAGTATAGGATTAATAGTATAGAAGGGGTCCTTATTGATATAGCTAATTCTACTAAAGTCTATTATTATTATTATTATTACGATTTTAGTAGAAGTTATAATACTTATTACCTTGAAATTATTAGTGAATATATATTATATTATACTCCTCTAGATCCTCTAAAGCTATAAATTATATATTAAAGCTTTAGTTTATTTAGGATATAGTACTAATAATTAAGCGGAGTGAATTATAGTGGTCTTATAAATTAGTAGGATATCAATAGAGGGTAAGTTTATACTCTTAAACTCCCTAGTAAGCGCTTTAAATCTTATAATAAAGGGGGCTTTTACTAATATTAAATTCTTTACTAAGGGCAGGTCTAATAATAGAGAGGGTTTTAAATAGGATTTTAAGGTTTTTAGTAATAGATTTATTAGGGTTTCTATATATAAGATTAGGTAATATAGTATTATCCTATAGCTCCTTTTTAGTAATATAGAATTCCTTAGTTTTAAAGTATTCCTTTATCTATATAACTACCTTAGTATATAGTAATAAAGGGTATTTAGTAGTAATATACTAACAATAGTATTACTAGGCGTTTTCTTTTAATATAAGGGAAAACACTTTAGTATATAACTATAGGGGTATACTAGTTTTAATATAAGAATCCTTAAGAATAAAGAGTTTTAAATCTAATATATCTATTTTACTACTCTTATATTTAAGGTTATTATTACTATAGAACTTAGTAAGACTCTTAAGTTAGTATAATAAAGGAATCTTATCTAGTAGAAATTAGGCTTATTAGTTCTATTCTATAGGTCTTATAAAGTCGAGACCTTAAGTATTATTTCTAGTATTTTAGAATAAAAAGGGTTAGGTAGTTTCTACTAGAGGGTGATAAAGGGGTTAATATATATGGGATATAGGAGTAACAGAGGGCTTTTAGTATTATATAGGAGGAGTAATAATAAGAAAAGGAGGGATTTTAACTTCTTATATAATCTCTATAAGAAAAGCAAGGCCTTTACCATACCTTTTAATAATTATTAAGTACTACGATTTAACTAAGTTAAAGTTATTATTACTCCACAAGTAGAAGTTAGATTGGTAAGTAACATTAGTAACACTTCGCTTAATTTAACTACTATTATAAATAATAAATATATTACTATTAATAAGGAATTTCTAAAGAGCTTTAATAATATAATTATCTATAAAATTAAAGATCTTAATAATATCGTTAAAGTCTTCCTTAAAGTTAGCTTGTAGTTAGTAACCTTAGATATAATACTTAAGGTACTTATTAATATAATAAGTAATATAGTTAGTAATCTTAGCTTAGTTAATCTCTTTAGAATAAAAAACACTTAACTATATATCTTATAATTAATAATAGCTTTAAAGTTATTAAAGATTAGGATTATTAATTAATATTAAGGTAAGGAGAAAGGAGAGGGGGTAGGGGAGGTATTAGTATTATTAGCTATTAAAGAGATTAATAGAGCTATATTTAGAAGTTATATAAAATAGTTGGGCTTATTCTTATACCTTAATTAGAGGTATTATCCCTAAGCTATAGCTTTAAGTAATCAATTCCTATATTAAGTTACTTATAATTATTATTACTTAGTCTTTTTCCAACTAATAACTTAGTTCCTTTCTTAATATAATTTCTAAATACTCACTTACTTATTTCCCTAAAAAGGAGACTTTTTAAAAAAGGATTACTTACTTTTCTAAAGAGCAGACCTAAGGAGGGATTACATAGAGAACTTCCTTAAAGAGGGGATACCCTAAAAAGGGATTATTAATTACTTATTATTTAGGATAGATATTCCTAAATAGATCTAAAGTGATAGAAGTAATAGATTCAAAAGGAGATAAGAAAGGGAAAATTAAAGAAAGGAATTAAGGTTTTAATAATATAATTAACTAATATTAATTAATTAATCTAGGTAGTTTTTAATCAAGACTTAGTATATACCTTTTTAAGCCAGAAAAATAGGTACTACTAGCATAAGCTAATTAGAATAGATTTATTAAACCTTTACTACTAGTAGAGTAGCTACTATTAAAAGCTTTTTAATATTTACTATAATTTAGATATAATAGATATAATATAAATAGGATAAAGTTAAGAAGTTGAAAGTTGAGGTTATAAAGTTATAAAGTTATAGGTAGTAAAGTTATAAGAGGAGGAAAGTAGTAGAGGGGTTATTTAAATAAAGAGGGGGGGGGGGGGGAGGTAATAGCCTAAAGTTAGAGGGTCGACTTTTAGTAATTATAAATAAACCTAATTTAGTAGTTACTATAGAAGTTAAAGCTATAATCCTTCTAAAACTATCTTATATAGGTAGTTAGGGCTTACTATATTTGGAAGTTATAAAACCTAAAGCTATATATAACTTCGTAATAATATAGATACTATATTAATAACATAGTTAAGGCGGGTAGTTAAGATTAAAGTAATTTACTTTAATAAGTAATAGGGGCTTATTACTACTCTCTCGTAGTAGGTAATTAGGGCTTATTACTATTATCTTAGCTTATTACTATTAGTAATATAAATAGAGGGTTAAAGGTAACAGATTCAAGCGTTAAGGAGGGGGTTAAAGGAGGGAGAACTAATAAAGTTAGCGTTAATATTAGAAGGTGTCAAATAATATTAAATTTATTAAAAAGACTTATAGGAGTTAAAATTAGTAAAATAAGTAGTTAACGCGAATTAAAAGGAGGAGAAGTTAGCAGAGGGCTCTAAATAATTATAGTAATACTAGTAGAAGGTAGCGTAGTTATTAGGTATGGGATATAGCGTTTACAGTAACTATAAGGGTAATAAAAGGTATTAAAAGAGGGTAAAAGTAAGGGGAAAGTAATAACTTAGCTAGTATAATAAAAGATTATAAATTATTAACTGTTAGTATTAAGGTTATAATAGGATAGACTATAGTTACTATTAATAATAAAGGATCTAAAACTTTGCCTATAATATTAATAATAACTTTAGAGGTCTTAGGTTAGAAGCAGAGGCTAAAATATTAGTAACTAAAGCTTAAAATCTCTATTAGTACAATAATTATATATAAGAGGAGGCTTAGAATTATTAAGTAATAAATATTATCTCTTTAGTATATTAATCCTTACTAATCTATAGTTATAATATAATACTAAAGTTAACTACTAATTAGTATTAGTTTTATAAATACTAGTATTTAAAGAGAGCGAGGGTTGGTATAGTATAAAGTTTAAATTATCAATAATATTAAGTTATATTAGAAGGTAGCTTATAAGGTAGTTATATTATAGGAAGCTTAATAAGGTAGGTTATATAATAGGTTATATAACTACTCGCTAGGTCCTAGTTATTTTAACCCGGGCCACGGATCTAAAGTCGGATCTAGCCTACTAGGCAAGTAGGAGTCCTACCTACGCAGTAGGTAGGCGAATATTCCTATAAATACCTTATTAATTAGATCCCCAGAGGGTATCTCTATATTATTCAATAGTAAGTAATTTATTAAAAATATGCAGAATAGGTTTAGAAATTATCAAGAAGTATATTTAGGATATTAATTATATTACTAATAACCTCTATATTCCCTACTAGGACCTCTTCTATATATTATTTATTACTATATTATTAAGCTTAATTAAAGAAAAAGCTAGCTTCTATATCTATAAAGAAGATCTATAAATCAATCTAGGAGTTAATTTCTCCTTTTGCTTCCTTATTAATAGTATTAGAGGGACCCTAGGGCTTTTATAATAAGCTATTTATTACTATATTCTAAGTACTATAGATATATTATACTTCGAAGTTAAATATTTAAATCTATATAATTTAGCGGATAATAAGAGCTCCTAGAAGGTCCATAGCCGCTCTATTAAGTTATATAACTAATATTTAAATATCTATTTCTAGGATAAAGTATTATCTATATAGATAATTATATACCCTCTTTAAGGCTTTTAAAACCCTATATAACTCCTTCTTAGTATTATATAATAATTTAAGCTTTACCTAAGTATTACTCTTAAAATAAAAAACTACGCGCTAGCTATTAATAAATTATTTAAAGACTCCGCTCTATTCTATATTACTAGTATTAATTATAAGGTTAATATCCCCTCCTCTGTAAGGGATTAGGATTATAGCGCCGAGCCAGCGCCGAGCCGTCGCCAGGCCTCCGCTGAGGTTTAACTGCATTAGTTAGCTGAGCCCTAAAAAGGGGTACTACGCGCATAGATAGCTAGAAGGGCTAACTTGCCTTCTTAATAATAATTAACCCCTATATTATTACTACTCCTTCCTTCTATAGCCTAGCCTTTTAGGCTATATACTTATAATTAGGTAAGTTCTATCTAATTAATAGGCAGCTAGCTCTAGAATAAGTAGTAATATAAGATTAGGCTACTAAAGCATTACTAGTACCTCTATACTTAATAAGTTAAGTGAAAACTTTGCTTTTAAAACCACTCTAGCTATTATAAGCCCTAATATAGCCCTTATTTCTAAACTTATTATATCTATTTAGTACTAAGCTAACTAGAATAATATACTTATTTAAGCCCTATCTACACACCCTATACTAGTCTCTAAGACCTCTAAAACCTAGGCTTATAAATATAAACGCCTTTTAGTATACCCTTATAGAACCCTTACTAAAGATAGTATATTAGCTTAAGTCTATAATTAGCTAATAGTAATAGAAGATAATAATACCCTCTAGCTTAGAGCCTCTAAGCTATAGAAGATCTATTAAGTATTTATAAGAATAATTACTAAGCTATAAATATAATAATACTATTACTATACTAGCCTTATTAATCTAATATAAGCTAACTTCTCTATATTTATTTACTAAGACTATATTAACCCTAGACTATAGGAATACTAGCTATATAGCCTCTTTAATAGCTTTTAGTAAAAATCTAGCTAATAGCTTCTCCAGCTTTTATCAAGTAGTTAGCAATCTATTAGGCCTTTAGGACCTTAGACTTTAAAAAGTCTTAGGCCTAAGCCCTTACCTTTTACTTCTAGCTTTTACCCTAGCTTTAGTAGGGCTTTAAATACTAGAAGTTTAATATATAGTAGCTATATACTATAGCTACTATTATAAAGTAGCTATAAGATATATACCTAGAGTAGTATAGCTATAAAGGACTTATAAAGCCCTTAGCGCTATTAGTATAAGTAGCTACTACTAAGCTAGCCCTAAAGAGGGCTTATTTTAATTATAGTAGCTCTAATACCCTAAGTAGCACCTACCTGAAGTATAATAAGCTAGGCTACTATAAGGCTAACTACTAAGCTAATCTATAGTATAAAGAGTGCTATAAGAAGGGCAACCCTACTAATTAGTATTATATCTACTAGTAGGTTACTAAGCCCTTAGCAGGCTTAAGTAGTCCCTATATAAGTATTAAAGCTATATAAGTATTATAAGTAATACTAATTATATTACTAATAGGTGAGATTATAGGTATACCTACTATAGGAGGTAAATAGATCAGGAAGGATAGCGTTTTTAAGCTATATTTATTAGAGGATAAATAGACTACTATTACTAAGCCCTTAGGGATTAGTAAGCAAATCCTGCTAGTATATAGGTAAAAGACCTAAAGCTAGGCAGAAGCTAATAGCATATAGGTATAAAACCTAAGGCTATATAGAAGAAGCTAGCTTACTAGCGCGTAGGTATAAGACCTAAAGCCGCACAGAAGATAACAACAAAGCCGCTAAGTACCCAGGGGGCCTATAGCGAAGCTAATAGCATATAGGTATAAGACCCAAGGCTATATAGAAGCTAGCCTAGCCCGCTAGCGCATAGGTAAAAAACCTGAAGCCGCGCGGAAAACAACAACAAAGCTGCTAAGTACCAAGGAGGCCTCTAGCAAAGCTATAATAACTAGGTAAAAGACCTAAAGGCCTAGATATAACTAATTATAAGTGCTATAGAGGGTTTTAATCCCCGCATAGGCAGGAGTTTTATAGGTTAATAGACTTAGAGACGAAGCCCTCTAGAGGGGGAGTAATTATAAGGGATTAGGATTATAGCATTTAGCGCTAAGCTATTACTAAGCCTCTGCTAAGGTTTAATTATATTAATTAGCTAAGCCCTAAAAAGGGGTGCTATGCGCATAAGTAGCTAGAAGGGCTAACTTGCCTTCTTAATAACAATCGACCCCTATATTACTACTACTCCTTCCTTCCCTAGCCTGGCCTTTTAGGCTATACGCTCATATCCTCTAGGGCTATAGTCTATAGTAGTAAGAATTAGAGCCTCTATAAGTATTAACTTAAGGTACTTATAGCTATTTACTACTTCTCTTCCTAATTAAAAGAGGTATCCTTCTTAAGTAAATTAGTAAGTAAATTTGTAATAATAAATTAATTCTTTACCTAGGATCTATGGAACGTCATAATCCCTAGGAAAGCCCTTAACTCTATTAAATTAATATAAGTAGCTTATTTATAGATATTCACTATTTTTACTTTCTCTAAATAATGCTTATTAGTATTATAAATATAGCAAATAATTATTACTACTTCCTAAGCTTATTATAACTTAATTACTATTATTATATACTCCGCTAGCTCTAAGTTAACTAGGATATTATTAATAATCTATAAATATTCTAAAATAAATCTATAAATCCCTAGATAAGACTCGATCTCTTCTTTATTATATCATAAAGTTAGTCCTTTTATAGCGATATTATTAAAAGTGTAAGGAACAACAGCAGGTGCAAGATGCAAAGCTATGCTATTAGCAAAACGTTAGTAGATTAGGGGCGGATAAATATACCTTAGAGAAAACTCTATAAGCTATAGATTCAGAAGGTTAAGCAATAGTTTGATATAATAATAGATACCTATATTTTAGTAATCTAGCCTCTCCTAGTTTAAGCCTATAGCTATACTCTTATAACTCTATTACTTCTATTTTAATTTAAGAAACTAGTACTAGTTAGAAAATCTAAAGCAAACTAGTAATATTATACTAATGAATTAGTAATAGAGTTTAATTATAATAAGCTCTAGGCTAGGTATATAGAATATAACTAATAAGGTCTTAACTAATAAGATACTAGTTGCTTACTAAGCCCTAAGATATAGGAAATATAGCGTGGATATTATACTAGGGGAATAGATAACCCTAGTAATAATATAGTAGGAGAAATAATCTCAAGGGGTTAGGCTAGGTCCTAGGTAGCGCTAAACTAAGTAGACTAACTATTGCTTAGTAAATAAATAGTAAGTAGTAGCTAATAGGGCACCCCACCTAGGACCCCCTAAGAAGCTAGTATCTCTAGCATCCTTACCTAGGCTATAAGGCTACTATAGAAATAGCAGAAGAGCCTTATAGAGCAGATATATCTATAATAGTAGCAGCATGAGGAATAAACTACTGCCCTACTATAGGAACTTGCTAACTACCTAGTAATAAGGCACCTATAGAGAGAATATAAAAAACCCCCTATATATAACTATTATACTATAGGCGAGGACTTTACTATAGACTAGGTTAGTAACTAGACCTAAGTAGTTAAAGATAGATACTAACTGCGCGCTAGTAGTATACTAGAGCAGTAGGTCTCATAGGCGCTTATAAAGATAAGCCTGGCCCTATAGACCTAGTAGCAATACCATAGGGCTAGGCTAGAAGGAGACCTAGTATAGGCTGATTTTATAGCATTTATCTACTAATAGTATATTAACCTGAGCTTTAAGAGTAAAAGTATTATAAGAAGCTAGATATAATAGGGTAGAAGGAGATATAGTTATTAATATAGTTCTTTACTAAATAGTTAGTAATATATTAGAACTTAGATTTAGTTAGTATAGAAGATAGCAAGGCTAAGGCTTATATATTATACTTCTAGTTAGCCCTATTCCTATACAGGGAACTTAAATATTAGAAAGTTAAGATATAGAGGCTAAGAGATATAGCTATAGAGGTAGAATACTTATAGGAGATATATTACTAATAGGGTAGCAAATATCTATAAAGCGAGAGCAGGAAATAGTATATAGGAGAAGAGCATACCCTAAGGGGGCCTCTAGTAGCGAGGGTAGGCTAAAGGGCAGGCTAGTAGGATTCTAGCTATAGGGTAATATGAGGTTCCTAGAGCCTAATGATTTACTAACTAATTAGTAGCGTGATATAGGGACCTAATTAGAACTAGCTTATATTTAGCCCTAGTATATAACTTATAATATCTAATTACTTAGTATACTTTAGCTATAAGTAGAAGGGGTATAAGAGGGCAGACTACCTGGATAAATACGTGAGATAAAGGGCAAATAAAATACTAATAAGATACTAAGCACTTGCTAAGAAGGCAAGGGTTAATATAATCTAATCTATAAGAGAAGTTAAGGAACTTAACTTATTAGAAAATAAGTAGGCTAGAGGATTATACTAAATCCCCCTATACTTATATTAGAACTGGATACTTTCCTAAAGGGAGCTACTATAAAAAGATAGGTAATTATTCTCTACAATATTATTAAATAAGAAGTAGTAGTAGATATAAATTCCTATTCCTAGGTTAATATTATTAGTAGTTAACTAGCTAGGTCCTTATAATTATAACCTATAGTAGCCCGTGCCCTTATATTAGAAGGATTTAATAGGTTATCTATAATAAGCTAGAATATATACTAGTTAACGTTCTTTCTTATCAACTTAGGAGGAGGATTGAGGAAGATATAGCAACTATTTGCTAAAGCTCTCTAATCTAAAGGAGCAGGAGACCTCCTCCTATTATAATACTCTATAGGAAGAGAGGGTATTATAATTAATACCTAGATAAATACCTAGGAATATAAACGCTTTAGTATTACTAAGCTATTAGTATTCGCATAGGAGGTTATTAAAAATAGCTAGAGGGCTTATATTATATATATATTAGGGAATATTACCCCCTATAAACTACTAAGAGGGGCTTTAGAAGAAGAAGATACCTTAGAGGGTGATATATAGTTACTACTAGAGCTATTTAGCAAATAGGTAATATTTAACGAGCAGTTAGCAAAGCAGTACCTAGTCCTAGAGGGCATAGAATATACTATTAACTTAATTAAAGGGAAGAAACCTCTATATAGGCTTATCTACCTACTAAATAAGTATTAGTTAGAGGAACTCTATTAATATATTACTAATAACTAAGTAATAGGGCGGATCTAACCCTTAACTAGCGAGGTAGGCGCCCCTATCCTCTTTATGACTAAGAAGGATAGGTCCCTAAACCTTTATATAGATTACTAAGTCTTTAATAAGGTAATACTAAAGAACTAATATCTACTCCCTCTTATTATTAAGCTATTAGATAGGCTTTAGGGAGCTAAATAGATCTCAAAGATTAATATTTAAGATATATACTACTATATTCATATTAAGCTAGAAGACTACTAGAAGATCGCTTTTAGGATATATTATAGGTATTTTAAATATATTATTATACTATTTAGACTTATAAATACCCTAGCTATTTTCTAGGCATATATTCACTAAGCGCTCGCTAAGCTGCTAGATACCTATTATATTGCCTATATAGATATATTATAGTCTACTCTGAGATAAGGGAGTAGTATATAAAGGACCTTTGCTAAGTGCTCTATAAGCTTCGCTAGTAGGCGCTCTATGCTAAGCTTAGGAAGCATAGGTTCTACTAATAGCAGGTAGAGTTCCTAGGGTATATTATTATACCTGAAGGCGTGTTAATAGACTAAACTTATATCTAAGCTATTACTAAATAGAAGTGTAAGGGACTAGATACCCAGGCTGGAGAAGCCGGAGGCACCGCAGCTAGCGCAGGCCGAAAGGATAGAGAGGCCTATAGGTCTAGGGCATAGAACCCTCATAGCGAGGACTTAATAAGTACTTACTAAAGGCTAGGAAAATAAGGATCTTAGAAGAAGCAAGCAAAAGTAGCATAGTAATACTAGACCTACCTTTTGGGTGCTTCTATTATTAGTTTAACCTAACCGTGGCTCTTAGCCCCTCGATAGCTTTACAAGAAGCTACTAAAGATATACTAAGAAATCTAAGTCTTCCTTAGATTCTATAACTTCTACTATAAGTTTATTATAGAACATTTAGGCATTATAGCCCTAATAATATCCTTATTAAGGGGTAGTGAGAATAGTAAGAAAGGAAGCAAGTTCTACTAGCTAGAAGAGGCCTAATAAGCTTTTAAATAGCTTTAAGCTACCTTCTGCTTAGTAACTATTCTCTAATACTAGGACCTAACCTATAAAACAAGGGTTGAGATAGATACTTCTATAAAGGCTATATCTAGTATTCTATTATAGTATATTAATAGCTAGTAGTAACTAGTTACTTATTACTTATAAAAGCTTAGTAATATAGAGCAACGTTAGAGAGCAGGCTAATAGGAATATCTTATTATAATTAAATAGATAGGGGTGCAGACCGTTAGAGCAGTGCGACGTATAACGACGATGCCCACCCGCAGGTCCACTAGGGAGGCAAGATCCCCCGCTGGACGGGAGCTACCGAATAGCTAAACTCAGGATGAGATACCTATCGATCGGAACGATAAAGAGAGCACTAGTAAGGAACTAGTTAATTAATTAATAGAGGCTGAATTAGATTATCTTATCGAGGAGGAAGAAAAGAAGAGTTAGCTAAAGTATAAATAAGAATATCTTAAGGCCTTAAGAGCTAGCTAACTATTAATCCTAATAGATAACCCTATTACTTACTAAGTAGTTATTAGTAGTAACCCCGAGGCGAAGAAATACTAGTTAGAACTTTAGGGGAAGCACCTCCTAACGCTTAGGTATAAAGGGGGCACCTAGACCGACTATAATTAATTTATATTTAACCTCGATATACGATTCGAAATAAACGAGATTACCTCAGACCTTGAGAAGGTGCTATATACTACTAGATGCCTAGAAGGATTAGTAATAAAGCAATAGACCTTATACCTTTCTATTAGATATAATAATAAGGCGAAGAATATTACTTAGATAATAATAGAAGACTAGTTAACTAATAGCATAGCTAATAAGGGGTCTAGGATCCTTAGTATATAAACTTAGCTTAAATAGGCCTACTAGCAACCGGGATAGTTATACTAGAACTTTATTAATTACTATAAAGGGATTAAAGTAGAGAGCTCCTACTAATAACTAGAGGAGATCCGGGTAGCTAATATAGTAGCTAGGTTAGACCCTAAGCTCTAATACTATATTATAGCAAATAGATTACTAAAATCGCAGCTTAAACTTGATATAAGGGCTAGGAACGCTGAACTTATAATTAATATATAAGCATATAGGCTATTAGTAAGGGACTAGAGGACTAACTATAAGGGATAATAACTAGAGGGCTAAGCTACTAATCCAGAGGAACGGACTAAGACTATAAAAGGGGACCGCAGCTATACTAATACCTACTAGGAGCTTATTAAGGACTTATTATAGGATACCAGGAAGGAAACTATCTATTATAGTTATAATAAGAAAGGCCCTATTTCACTAAGGTGCCTATATTATAAGAAATATAGCTATACCCGCTACGAAGGCAAACTATGCCCTAGCAAATAACTAGAGGAGAACAGGGTAACTACGCGGATAGTTCAATAGGATAGCAACTAGCTACGTCGCTTTAAAATAATAATATAGGTCCGGGTTATAGGTAACTAGAAGACTAGTACTATGCTTATTGATTATAGAGCTAATAAGAATATTATAAACTAGAGGGTTATAACCGATATCTAACTAGAAGCTAATAACTTAGAACCTATAAGGGGAATATAGGTATCTAATAGACCTAACTATAGCGTATAGAAGTTAGTCACCCGAATAACTAATAGTATAGGCGTCTAGCGAATAGTTTTATATAACTTCAGGATTAGTAATAGTAATAGCTACGACGCTATCCTAGGGATCCCTTAGTATATATCGGAGTACCCTAATATTAATTAGAGGAGTTAGGCTAGACCTTTCCCTTATATAAGAAGAGTATTCGCCCTATTATAACTAGAAAAGAGCTTAGGTATATTGAAAATAAAGTAAGAATAGTACTTATAGGGGTACTATAGATTAACTAGATATTAACTACTACTTACTAGGAGTATAACTAGGAACCTGAGGATACTAAGGATACTAAACTAAAGATCCTACTAGAGTACTAGGAGTTTAAAAAAGTATTTAATATTAACTTAGTAGGAACTATACTAGAGTTTAGAACTACTAGGAGCTACTTTATTAACTTAGAGCCTAGGACTAAGTCCCTATTTAAACCGATCTACCTACTAGCTGAGAAGGAGTTAGAGGAGTTAAGGGATTATATCTATAAAGCCTTATAAAAGGGATAGATTCGCCTATTAATAAGTCTAGTAGGGGTGCTAATCCTATTTATCCCGAAGAAGGGGGGTAAGTTAAGGTTATATATAGACTACTAGGGACTTAACTAGGTAACTACTAAGAACTACACCCCTCTCCCCTTAATTAATAGAATCCTCGATTAGCTTTCCTAAGCGAAGTACTTTACTAAGCTCGACCTTAAAGACGCCTACTACTAGGTGAGGATCCGAGAGGGAGATAAGTAGAAGATAGCATTCCGCATGCGATATAGTTACTATAAATATTATATTATGCTATTTAGGCTCGTTAATATACCCGCTACCTTCTAAATGTTTATTAATAAGTTACTTATAGGCTTAGTTAACGTTATTTATATTATATATTTAGATAATATTTTGATATTTACTAATAATATAGACTCCTATATAGAGGCGGTAAGGTAGGTACTCACCCGGTTAGAAGCTAATAGCCTCTATGCAAACCCTGATAAATACGAATTCTATAAGGAATAGATCGACTTTCTTAGGTTTATAGTTTTATTAGATAGTATTGCTATAGAATAGGAGAAGGTCTAGGCAATCGCTAAGTAGCTAGTACCTACTATAATATAATAAATTTAGTAATTTCTAGGATTTATAGGGTTTTATAGGAGATTTATTAAGAATTACGCCAAAATCTATAGCCTGCTTACTAACTAACTTACTAATATAGCTAAAGGATAACTAGTTATAACTAGTAAGGTACTAGTTACCTTCTATTAGCTCCGCGCTTTATTTATAGAGGCACCTATTTTATAATACTTCAACCCTATGCTCCTAATTTATATTAAAACCAATGCATTAGACTTTATAATAGGGGCGATATTAAGCTAGCTAGAGGGGGATATATAGAGACTAGTAGTATTTATATCTTAGAAGCTTAAGGGCGTGTAACTGCGGTATAGCATGCTAGAAGCAGAGCTACTAGCTATTAGGGAGGTAGTAGTGAGGTAGTAGCACTATTTGCTTTACTCTTAGTACTATATCTAGTTTATTACTAACTACCTAGGTTACTAGTACCTCGCTAATAAGAAGATACTTAATAGCTATTAGGTATAGCTACTATAGGACTTATTAATATTCGACTTCGAAATCGAGTACTAGCTAGGTTACTATAACCTAGCTAATAGCCTCTTGCGAAGACCTGATTATACCCCTGAGGATATGGAGATTAAGGAAGCTAGAGACTCGCTCCTATAGGACTTTCTATAACGGTTTGACTAACCTATTATTTAGAGGGTAGGCACTAGGCGATAATAAGGTGCTTAACTATTAAATACCTCCCCTGAATAACTTATACCCTCGCTTTAGGACTAAGGTAAGGAAGCCTAATAGAAAGACCCCTTTTATATTAATAAGGAGTAGGAATAACGAGGGATAAGGTAGTCACTAGATAATATTAATACCCTATAATACTATAAGGGCTTATAAATTCCTAATAACTATCCGCTCTAGAAAGAAGTCCTTAGAGCGTTCTATAACGAACTATCCGGAAGTTACTAAGGGATTACTAAGATACTAAAGAGGATTAGGAAGTCGTTTTTCTAGAATTCGTAGAAGAGCGATATAAAGGAAGATATTAAGATATATATAACGTATTAGCATATAAAACCGAGATACTACCTCCTATATAGCGAACTTATACTGCTACTAGTACCTAACCGGCCCTTTTAATAAATATTAATTAATTTTATCACCAAATTGCTGCTATCTCTTATAATAGGGAACAAGCTTTATAATAATATTCTCATTATTATTAACCGATTTATAAAATACTCCCTATATATCCTTACTAGGGAGTTACTTATAGCTAACGGGTTAGCTGCATTACTTACTAAATATATTTTCCTTATATTCAGGCCCCTAGAAGCTATTATATCTAACCGAGGATCGCTATTTACTAGTAATTTTTAGGCTAAAGTATACTACCTACTAGTTATTAGGAGGAAACTTAGTACCGCCTTTCACCCCTAGACCGATAGCTAAATAGAACGCTAAAATCAGAGCATCGAGCACTTTTTATAAGCTTTCTATAATATTAACTAGGATAAT